>JAQJVL010006299.1:0-29900 GCA_035578905.1 Stictocephala bisonia
CCTTTGTGCTTTTCGCCCCCAAATTATTAACTTGCAATTTTTGAAAACCTTGCCCATGTCGCTTTGTTTTGAGATGTTCCTTTGGAGTCTCTGAGTGGCGTAAGTTTAAAGGCAGTTTAAACGCAGAGTTTATAGTTGGTCAGAATTAGTAAAGAAATAATATATTATTTTATCCTGGTACCGTTATCTTATTCCTAAAACTAAAACACTATAAGAAAAAAACCGGCTATAAAAATTAATTAAATTTGTCAAATACAGCACTTATGGCCGACATATTGCTTTTCATATTTATTTTTAAATATTGTTTTTGGGCTGTTCTGGCACTAAAGCTGTTGAAAGTTGTTGAAAACTACATTCTTTACCATAATACTATGTGTTAAAAAAAGTGTAACCAACTAATTATTAGAGAAATATTTGCCAAAAACAGCATGATTTCTCCACTTTTTGATGAAATTTGGGAAGTTTGTGCTTTTTTAAGCCAAACAGTGAGAGATATGAAAAAAAGGCAAGAGACAAAAGTTGTAGATAATCTAATTCCAGACTAACGATTTTATGTCAAACTTTAAATCAATGAACGGTTAAGCCAGTAGAGCCAAAAAACTGGATCGACTACACTACACTTTTGGGCTTTTTGGCACCCCCAAAACCCCCCTTAGAGTTGGAATTTCCCAAAATCCTTTCTTATGTGCAATGTTTTGCATGCTGCAAAATGCATGCTGTTCTTAATGCGTGCAGCATTCAGTATGCAAGGAATATTGTGTAAAACTTACAGCTTCCTATGTATTACCGTTTGGGCTGTAGAGCGATCAGTGAGTGAGTCAGTCAGTGAGTGGTATTTGGCTTTTATAGATATAGATTTCATGTATTTAATTTGATCAGTAAAAATACAGCTATTATTTAAATATTCTGCTTGCACTTGTTCACGTAATCTTAGACTTAATAGTTAAAAAATAAACATCAATTTGAAAAACATCCAATCTTTCAACTTTGTAGGGAAAGTAAGAACACTGTGTTCATTTCTTAATTCTTATGGTAAGTAAATGATTGAAAAGCTTTGGGGTGTTGTACTTAAATGAATGTTTGAAAACAGATTTATTGACTTTACTTATTCGACGGTGTACATTTCTGTTAACATAAAAGATCTGTTGTACCTGAATTACCACTTCTCAAATAGAACAATCTCAAAACTTGTATACGTATAAAGTGTTGTATTGGCATTATTTTTCATTTTTGAAAAAAGTGGGAAAGAACTAACTCCTTTTTGCTTGCATAAAATTATTTAAAACAATTATTTTGTAGAGCTGTTAATCTTTCAATAGATATTTATATGTTCCTCCCCAACAAACCAAACCCATACTGTAGAATTGAGTCAATAAAGAAACATTTAAAATTATATTTTATAAATTATTAAAATATTATTTACAAAAATGTAAAATTTAATATTTTATAATTAAAAAGGATAATTGACCTCAACGAACTTTTCAGTGGATACTTTTTAGGATCACTGTGTTAAACACATATTTTTATAGACTAAACTTCCACTGACTTCAAAGCAATATTCTTACATATGTATAGAAACAGATAACATAACTACATTGTTATTGACCGTCATTTTAAGAATGTTTCATTTTGACATTTATGTACACTAATACGTGTAAACTTCCCCCAGAAATACCATATTTGAAAAAAACATTTTAAGGCCTTTTAAAAAAACGATTTGTATTACAATCATATTTTGTAGTTTTTCCTTCTGAACACGAATATGACGAATAATAAATTATATATTCAATAACAAGGTGGGTTGGGCTAACCGTTAATACAAATCGCTAACCCAATATAACCAAACCTTTATCTTAACCACAGACCAAACTTACTTGATCTCTGTCTAAACTAACCCAACTAACCAACCTAACCTAACTTTAACTAATATAACCTAATTTTAACCTAACCTAACAGTTCCCATTCCTAAAATTGTTTTATTCGTTCAGTTTATGATATGAAATATTAATTTGTGAATTTTATTTTAAGTTTAACATAAAAAAGCCGGATTTTTTTACTTGTTTTTACTGTGCATCAACTTTGCACTTTTATTACTCAAAACTTATTACTATACCGCACTATTATTTTAAAACGTAATTGACAAGAATGTTTTCTGTAAGTTTTCATTAACCAAATTGGTTTGAGTCTGAGGATAGTTGTGTGTTGGCCGATTTACTTGAAATTTTGTACATATACCTAAGGCCCTAGAGACTCACTAAGAAAGGATATTTCCCTCCGACCTCAAGAATCTACCCCATTGGACTCTCAACTTTCAATGTTATTCTTATGGAACTATTATTTATTCATTTGTTATTTATAAACAGCTGTCTAATAATATATTAACTATTGATATAATTATTTATCTGATATGATTTTACTCAATTCAGTTGAACTAATATTTGTAGTCAAATACGTGCCGAGGCCGAAGGCCAAGGTGTCACGAGCGCAGCGAGTGACGTAGTTGGCACGCAATGCGTGCACGGGTGTTCCCTAGTTAGTATTTAAGTTTCTTAGTAAATAAGGTTAAAATTTGAGTAGAGATAATTTGTACGTCGACAGAATTCTTCATTCAACAATAGAAATACATTTCAACGAGTTCAAAAGTATAGCGAATAACCATTTTGAATTTCTAAATATAAGTCGATACTGTTTGTTCAGCGGTAATTTTAAGTACATGAAGAATTACTACTGTTTTAAATTGAACATTAGTGTGAATCTCGTAAGGGTGGGCACATCGTATCACGAAACAAGTGTGTGTGTGTGTGTTTGAGTTTGTGTGTGTGTGTTTGTGTGTGCGCGCGTGCGTGCGTGCGTCCGTGTGTGCGTGCGTGCGCGCGTGCGTGCGTGTGTGTGTGTGTGTGTGTGTGTGTGTGTGTGTGTGTGTGTGTGTGTGTGTGTGTGCGCACGTGTGCGTGTGCGTGTGCGTGTGCGTGTGCGTGCGTGTGCGTGTGTGTGTGTGTGTGTGGTTGTGTGTGTGTGTGGTGTGTGTGTGTGTGTGTGTGTGTGTGTGTGGTGTTGTGTGTGTGTGTGTGTGTGTGTGTGTGGTGTGTGTGTGTGGTGTGTGTGTGTGTGTGTGTGTGTGTGTGTGTGTGTGTGTGTGTGTGTGTGTGTGTGTGTGTGTGTGTGGTGTTGTGTGTGTGTGTGTGTGTGGTGTGTGTGTGTGTGTGTGTGTGTGTGTGTGTGTGTGTGTGTGTGTGTGTGTGTGTGTGTGTGTGTGTGTGTGTGTGTGGTGTGTGTGTGTGTGTGTGTGTGTGTGTTGTGTGTGTGTGGTGTGTGTGTGTGTGTGGGGGTGTGTGTGTGTGTGTGTGTGTGTGTGTGTGTGTGTGTGTGTGTGTGTGTGTGTGTGTGTGTGTGTGTGTGTGTGTGTGTGTGTGTGTGGTGTGTGTGTGTGTGTGTGGTGTGGGGTGTGTGTGTGTGTGTGTGTGTGTGTGTGTGTGTGTGTGTGGTGTGTGTGTGTGTTGTGTTGTGGTGTGTGTGTGGTGTGTGTGTGTGGTGTGTGTGTGTGTGTGTGTGTGTGTGTGTGTGTGGTGTGTGGTTGTGTGTGTGTGTGTGTGTGTTGTGTGTGTGTGTGTAATTGTGCGCGCGTGTAAACGTGTAAGTTTTGCAAAGCTATACCTAAATGCACTAAATTCATTGATGATTAAGCTGACTGCTGTATGTAAATGTGACTTGCAAGATAAATATCAATTTAATATACCCCAACAAAGAAATTCTGAACAAACCAAATTCTATGAGTAAACGCAATAGAAACGCCCCTTTGGGGAAAACAGAATTTACTTTTCATAACTTTAAAATTACTTTTTTAACATCTCATTCTTTCGGGGAAACAATTTCCCGGGGAAAAGCGCATTTTTAAAGTGTTTGAAAAACCATAAAATACCGTTTTCGTATTCTCTTATTGGGGAAAAATTTGTAAAACTCATACAGTAGCAATTGAATAAATTTTTCAAAAATTTGATTTTGCAGTTTTTTTTATAAAGAGAACAAAGTAAAATTTTGGGTAGAAAAATGAAAAGTCCCTAAGGGGTCAATTAATTTTTAACTTTTTTTTAATACATTCCAAATATTTTAATTTTTAATGATGCTTTGTTTATTTTTGTAAAAATTTAAAATATTCTTTTAATTTTTGAAAAAACAAAATTTAATCTTTTTAAACTGAAATCAAAAAAAACTTCTTTTTTAATAGTAAAAAATTTACTGGGGAACTTTTTTTGGTTTAAATAGTACATTTAGATGACTTTTTAAGTTTTATTCAAAAGCTTTCAATCGACAATTAAAAGGTTTAAAAATTTGGGAAAAATTCTAGCAATAAAAATAAAAAAAAAAAAAAAACCAAATTTTTCTCAGGGACAGTGCAATTCAGTTACCCCAAATCTTATTTGACCAAAAAGGGACACACCGTGTGAACTAAAATTTAAAAAAATTGCAAAAATCAAAACCAAAGTTTTTTTATAAACCCTAATAAACTAATAAAAAAAGTATAAAAATATAAGTACATTTTACTTTTTTTGGTTGAAAAACAATGCCCAAACTGCCCGTAAAGTCGAAAGAGGGCCCTAAAAAATCAGCAATAATCTTTTCGATTTTTAAAGTAAAAAAAAGGTTTGAAAAGAGAACTATAAACTAGCCAGAAATAAAACATTTTTACTATTTTTTGCCCACATAGAAAAGAAAAGTAACTTTGGGGGTTTTTTCCAAAAGCAAAAAATTTTGGAAATACATTCTACAGAAATTCACCCCCCCCCCATAGTTTTAACAAAAAAACCATACAAAAGTGGCTATTTTGGTTTAAAACTAAAACACCAATTCAGTTTTTATTCACTTGAATTTTATTTTTTCCCCCTTAGAAAAAAAATAAAATTTTAGCTTTTCCTTATGTAACACTACACTTCAGAGAGAATATATTTTTTTTATTTTTGGGCTTTTTTTTTTGGGTATTTTACGATAAGGACCTTTTGACAGTTTTTAAACTTTTAATAGTTCAAAAGCGTATGCATAACCCGATCATTTTTACTTTTTTAATTTTATTTATTTATTTTAATTTTATTTAAAACAATGTAGACTAAACATTGCCGAGCCAGTGGTTGAAAAAATCTAAGGTTTTAGGCATCTGCACTGTTTCAAATTTTTGGGCCCCTAGACTTGAATGTTTAGAATAGAATAAAAAATTTTTGCATTGAAATGGACATTTAAAGTAAATTTTCCCCAAACGCCATATTTTAATTAAAAAAAAAAGTTGATTAAAAATTAAAGCAGCCATTCCTACAAAATTTCCCCACATTCGAACATCCCTTTTTGGCTCATAATTTTTTTCCACTTTCACAAAATTAGCCCCCAAGTTAGAAACCCCAGCTTTTTATTGCCAAACCACCGAATTTTTAGTCCCCAGTTGAGGGATAAATTCTCAAAACAGAATAAAAGCTTCTGAAATAAAAAATTTTTTTAAAACCGTCCCTTGAAACCCCCTTTGGGCCAATATTGCTTTTGTTTTTCAAATTGGAAACTATTGACCAAGCGGGGCACCTGCTTGTGGGGGAAAGGGTGTCGTAGGTTACGTCCTATTTGTGCGTTTCTGAAAATTTTTTCTCTTTTTTTGGGTTTGGGATATTTAAAGCATTTTCACTGCCTCTGTGAGGACACACTTAAAACATAAAATAAGATGCTGCCTCTAAAAATAAATGCAAGGCAATGTCAATAGCTTTAATGATTTAAACCGGGTTTTTTTAGGACTCTCAAACCCTTAAATTTTGGGGCCCACTACCCTTTTACGGGTTTTTTTTTTGGCAGTCCTAAAGAGTCTCATTAAGTAAAACTGAAAAAACAGCCCCCCCAAAAGGGAAAAACTCCATATGACAATTGAGGATAAATGAACCAAAATATGCCCCCAAAGAAAGACTTGATTGGGGCATATCTGGGAGGGGGGTTTTTTAGAAAGTATTTTTCGGCAGCACCCCCATATAAATGTCTTTGGGCCCCAAAGGGGGAAATGTGTAGTATATTTTTCCAAAAAGTGAAAGTTTTTGGAAAAGGGTAAAAATTTGGGAATATATTTTTGGGACGAAAACCGGGTCGAAAAAGGTCTACCTCCCCCACCAATAACGAACGGTAAAAATTGGCCCACCAAACCCCACCATACATGAGAGGGGGTTTAATTTGAAAACCCCCTCCCCACCTTTTAAAACAATGGGTAAACCCACCCAACCCCCCCATACACAAAAGGTTTTGTACATAAAAACCATATCATTACAGAAAACAAAATGGAAGTAAATACATATAATAGTTTTTTTTTCTTTATAATTTTGGGAAAAAAAAACATTTTTTTTTTAAATTTTTTAATACAGTACATCTATTTTTAATATGTAAATTTTAAACATCAAGGTGGGTTTTTAAACCCGAAATACATTTGGGTATTGCCCCAAACCCGCCCACACATACACAAACTTTTGGAAATCAAACCTCCCCACCCCCTATATACGAAACAGGGGCCCATTGACCACCTTCCCCTCATCCTTTACACGAAAGGGGTGGTAATGGCTCAAGGCCCACCAATACACATACGGTCGAAAAGGGTCACCTGCCCACCAATAAAACAACGTTTGGTAAAATTTTCACCTACCCAAAACATACATAAAGGGGTGGTAATGAAACACCTGCCCAAAAAAATGTTCGTGGCACATAATACGCAATTGGGAATTAAACCCGGGCCCCCCCCCAACCCATTTTTTCGTACTGTGGAAACCTGACCCCCCCCAAACCCCACCCATTATACACACTGGGGTTTTGACCCCCCCCAATATAACACGGTGGTATTAACCCACCCGCCCACCCATGGGCGAAACTGTGGTACTGACCCCCCAAACCCCACCAAAAATACAAAACTTTTGGAAAAAGGATGGAAACTGACCCCCCCCCGCCCGCCCATACACTACAGTGGAAACTAAACCCCCCCACCTGCCCATACATGAACATTTTGCACGACTCGCCCGCCCCCCCCATACATGAAACAGTGGCAATGCCCCAAACCCGCCCGCCCATACACAAACAGGGCACTGACCCACCTGCCCCCCCCATACACGTACAGTGGAGTGACCCATTCGCCCGCCCATAAAAGTACAGTGGCACTGCCCCCACCCACCCACCCATACCCCTTTATAGGGGTATTAAACCACCCCCCCCACACACGAAACAATGGTAAAAAAACCCCCCCGGGCCCCACCAAATACACGTAAAGTGGATTGACCCACCCGCCCGCCCATACAGGTACAGTGGCACGACCCGCTTGGGCCCCCCCAAAAACCCCTACATTGGTATTTGAACCACCCGCCCACACACCCCACAGTGGTATGACCACACCCGTCTACCTATACAGGGTAACAATGGGTACTGGCCACCCCCCCCCCCTTTACACGTACAGGGCTTGGGGGTAAAGCCCGTTTGTTTTTTTTAGCCCTGTCAATACGTTTCATATCCCCAACTTTTAAATGAATAAAATTTTTTTGAGAGACTTTATAAATTTGATTTTCCTTTACATACCCTTACAGAAAAGTAAAATGGAAGTCAATACATATAATAGTTTTTTTTTTTTATAATATTTGAACTTTTAAAATTTTTAAAATGTTAATACAATAATCTATTTTTTTAAAATTTTTAAATTATTTAAACATCTAGGGGTTTTTAACTCGTACGGGGGAAATTGCCCCACCCGCCCCCCCATACACGTAAAGTGGTATTGACCCACCCGCCCACACATACACATACTGGGGTATCGCCAAACCCCACCCACCCATATACGTACATTTGGCTTTGACTCACCCCCTCCATTAAACACTACAGTGGTATTAACCCCCCGCCCCCCAAAAAACACGGCAGTGAAATTTGGCCCATCCGCCCCCTTGCCTACCCATTTACTTGTGGGTATACCCTAAATTAAACGGGGCCCCCCTCCCATAAACTTTTTGGTAAACTGTGGAAATTTGGCCCACCCCGCCCCCCCCATACTTTGTACTGGAAATTGCCCTCATCCGCCCCCCAACATGTATTTGGGAATTTGGCCCCCCCCCAACCCCCC
Organism: Stictocephala bisonia; assembly: GCA_035578905.1. NCBI lineage: Eukaryota > Metazoa > Arthropoda > Insecta > Hemiptera > Membracidae > Stictocephala > Stictocephala bisonia. Next base: position 8,108 of record JAQJVL010006299.1, read on the forward strand.
CCCCTCCCATACAGTCCCATTTGGAATTGGTTTCACCCGCCCTCCCATACTGTACGGGTTTTGGGCCATCAGGGCCCCCCATACATGTACTGTGGTATTGGCCCCCCCCCATCCGGGGGCCCACCCCCCATAAAAGTACTGGAAATTGACTCATCCGCCCCCCATACACGTATTTGGTGGAAATTGGCTCATCCCCCCTCCCATACATGAACTGGGGAAAATTAAACCCCACTCGCCCCCCCCGCCCAAAACACGTACATTTGGATATTGACCCACCCCCCCGCCCTTTACCCCGTACAAGGTTTTTTAACCCCCCAAAAAAATTACAGTGGTTTGGGACTCACCCACCCAAAAAACCCACGAAACATTGGAAATTTGACCCCCCCAAACCCGGGCCCCCAACCCTTACAGTGGTATACCCCCCATCCACCCATACCCCCTTTACATGGTAAAAGATCCTTTTAGTAGGTCCTGTTTGGAGAGCAGGTCCAAATCCCAAAACCTACAACTTTTTTCCTGGAGGGGCAAATAAGAAGAATTTTAAAGTCGCCCTTTGAAGGTAGACCAAGATACGGGTGCCCGGGATTTTGTTTGTGTAAACAATCAACAAGAAACCCACACCTTATGTGGTTTTCGGGGCCCCTGCATCTAGGCACTGATCCTGTAGCCCTTTTTTCCCCCACCGGGCCCCAAACAAAAACCGATCTTTTTTTTTTTTTTTTTTTTTTACCACTTTGCCGCAACTTTTTCATTATCTGGATTGGTATTTGCAAGGGGATACATACCACAAGGGAAATTTACTCCCAACAATTATCCTATTTTGCTAAATTTAACTTTGTATTTGCTAAGTGGGTCATAAATTAAAAAAAAAAACTGCTTTTTGGCCATTATTTTTTAAAATGTAAGTTGGGCCCTTACAAAGTTCCTCTTGGGTACAAAAATTTAAAAAATTTTAATCCATTGGGAGTCCCCGTTAGGTTTGCTCTTTACCGGCTAAAAAATTTTTTTTAAAAAAATGGGGGTTTTTGAAAGGTCCCTTAAATTAGGTTTTATTTTGCCATGGAAATTTTAGGGGAGGTAAAAGTGCTTGAAAAAACTTTCCCTTCAATCAAACAAAAAATTTAACATACACAAAGTACAGGTTTTTAATATTATCATAAATTAATCAATGCTGGGGGCCCTAGCACCCTTTTCTTTTTTGATGACACCCCTTTTATTTCTTTTAAAAACACTTCATAAAACAACTTCGCTTACTTCTTACATTTTTTGTTATTTCCCTTTCAACACCTACAAAAAAAAAAATCCCAAAAAAAACCCCACAACTACTTAAATCACTCTTTCCCCCAAATTTTAATTTTATGTTTTCCCTTTTTGTTTACTTTAAACAAAAATAAAATAACCATAAGAAACCCAAAAATTTAACAACAGGAAAACTTACATTATTTTAAATGAAAATTGAAAAACCTGAAAAAGTTTTTTAATACTAACAAAATTTACAGTAATACTATACAAAGAAAAAACCAGCTGGACAAACTTTTTTTTCCCCAAATTTCTTTTTCATAACCAATACATTATTAAAATTCAAAATTTTCCATTATTAAAAAACCTCTTTGGAAAAATAAAATTCAAAAAATTGAAAAAATCATCTTTTTTTAAAAAAAAAAAGGGCAAGAAATAGAAATTAAAAACCAATAAAAAAGTTTAATAATGGGGAAATTTTTTGGAATATGTTTAATTTTTGGGTTTAGTATCTTTTTAAAATTGGAAGTAAGAATAAAGTATAAAACCCGTTTGTAGCCACGTTTTGGGCGGGGAGAACAAAAACTTATTTACAGTAATGAAATTTTGGGTCGCCCCCCCAAAATTGAAACGGGGACACTCTAAACACTCCGCTGACCCAACTTCCTCCCAATATACGCATGAAAAATTAAACCTAAACAACCCAAAACCGATTTATTTTTTTGATGGACAAATCGAAAAAATTTACTTTTTTTTAAGGGGGTGCCGGTGGGAAAAAAGGGTTTTATTTTTTTAAAACCCCAGGAAAAAATAAACCATTTCCATTTTTAATCAAATTCCCCCAAAGGGAAGGTTAGCAGGGCGACAAGATTTGACACGTATTTTTGTCTCTCCGGTTTAGGGGTTTTAAAAATCAAATATATGGATAAATTTTTTAAGGGGTTTTTGGGAGCTTGTTTCAAAGCCCACGTGACAAGCAAATGTTAAAGACCCGGGGCAAAAAAAACGTAACAAATAAAAAACATTAACAACAATTTGAAAATTTATCAGATCCCTTGGGTCTTTTTTTTAAATTAATTTTGCTGATGTAAAACTTTATAACCGCAGAAAAAGGGAAACCCTTTTATTGATATTAATATTTTTTTAAGCATTTAAAAAAGGGGAATTTAATAAGCTATTAAAATTTAAACCAAAAGTTTTAAAGAACATCGGGGGAGGGTGAGTTACGATTAAATTAAAAATAACCAGGGGGCTAAAACGTGAAATCCCCTTTAACCCCTTTTTCCCCCTGCGTGTTTATAACCCTTTGGGATTTAGTGCCCGGGTTTTGACTTTTGTCACTGTGAAAATTTATGTTTTGTCGCCCATCCCCTCGATTTTCTTTTTTTCACCCGCCGAGCAAATGTGCTTCTTCTTTCATCTTTGTCCCAAATAAAAAACTGGCCCAACCCTTCCCTAGGCTAAAAAATTTTTAAATCAGATTTAGATCTTTTTAAAAAATTTGTTTTTCCTTGGGGTTCGTTTTGGGTCAAAAGTTTAAACCCCCAAACCCCCAAACCGGGGGGGGGGAAAAAACTATATTTTTAAACGACAACGACGCATACGTTCGCTCTTGGGTAAAGGAAGGACCGACCCGCTGTCAAACTGCTTTTTAAAAACCACAACTGATCACAAAGGGTTTCCAGCTGGGGGGTTATGGGGGGAGTGAGGGACCCCCCAATTTTGTGCGGGAAAAATTTTAAATTTTTCGTACTGTTTTTTACCTTTTTAAATGTATTTTATTTAATCCCTTTAACTGATAAACATTGTACTATCTTTGCATATATATTGTGCTTTTTTGGGTTTTGCCCAAAATTTCCCCGGACATTGGGGTACTTATTATGTAAGAAAACTGAAAATGTTGAAACCCATCGTTTTTTTTTTGGGGTTAAAAACACAGAAAGGGCACAAAACCAACCCCCTTTTGAGAAAATTTTAAAAAAGGGTAAACATTTAAATAACTGGCCCCAACTGTTTTCTCAGCTAAAGTGGTAAATACCACTATCGTAAAAGTCTGTAAAAAGTAAAAGGGGCCCCAAAGGTTCGAACCCTTTGGAACCCCTTTACTTTTTTTTTTCCCAATAAACAAAAAAGGAAATTTTTTTAAAAACCACAGATTTTTATTTTTTTTATTTAGTTTTATTATCCCCCAATTTAAGGAACAAAAAAAAAATTTCCTATTCTATTGACAATATATAAATTTATAATAGAATAAGGGTCTTTCTTTTTAAAAGTATCAAAATAGGAAAGGACACTGTGGAATAAAAAAACAAACAAATATCGGGAATTTTTTCCCCCTTCAAAAGGGGGAGATTGTTTGGCGCTGTTTGGGGAAAAAAATTTGAAAAAGCGCCTTACGAACAAAAAACAAAAAAAAGGGGCTGTATATCTGCAAATGAGACCATTCGAGGCCACCCCCAGTTACAATGGGGGGGCCATTTTACCAACGTTTATCCCAAGGGCCCCCAAACAAATACTACGGAACCAAGGGTTTGTTTCCGCCCAATTTAAACCCCCATCCCCTTAAAAAGCTACTCACGAAAAAGCATTTTAACACATCCCCATTAAAAAAGTACAACGGGGGCCGGTACAAAACCTACGACCTCAGATCTTTTGCAGAGAAAAAACCTCTAAAGGGAAAAAATTATCAGACCTCCGAAAAAAACAACAGGCTAATCTTGGGAAAACCCTTTCCCAATAGATGGGGCCCAAACGACAACCCCTTAATATAGGGAAAAATGTATTTTTTAACCGTCACCTCCATAAAAACCCTTGACAAATTGACTGACAATTAAAGCTCTTTGCTTCTAGTAAAAAAATGGGTTTCCGTAAAAACGAAGCTCCAACAAAGCTGACTCATCGTTGAATGATTTCACCCCTCACCCCCAAAACGATTTCGGATTTGCATGTCCCCTTTTAAAAACCCAAAACGAAAGGGGAGAAATCACTCTTAGAAAAAAAACAAATGTACAAATAGCCGAGAAGGGTTTTTTGTCTGCAAAGGGGGGGTTAAATTGAATTACAATCAAAATATTTAACTTGAAGACAAGAATTTGGGGTTTTTAAAAAAAACAAGAAATGACATCCTACAAGAAGAAGCTAAAAAAAAAGTTTTGCACGAAAAGAGGCTTTGAAGAAGACAAAAAAGTAAAAAAAAATTTAAATTGCGAGAGGGAAAAATCTCACTAAAGATCTTAGGCTTTAAAAAAAAAAACTGAAAACCCAAATTTAAAGGGGAGTCCCGGGAAACAAAAAAACCCCAAAAAAGACAACTTTAGGTGTTTTTCGGGACGTCTGCGAAAGAAGTCCATTTGAAAAAAAGAAAAAAGAACAAGAAATAAAAATACTCAACAAAAAAAACCCGGAAGCCCCCAAAACGTTTCAAAAAAAAATTCACAATTAAACATAAGTCAAAATCACCCCCCAACCCACACCTTTCCCCGGCAACAACTGCACTCCCCTCTACTAAAAATTTTTGGGGAAATTATCAAAAACCCTTTTTAAAAGTAAAAGTCAAATTTCTTTATTCAAAATTTTTTTGTACCCTTAACAAAGAATACCCCTTAAAAACTTAAATGTTTAAAAACTAAAAAAAAACTACGAATACATGACAATAAAAAAAAAAAACAAAAAAAACCCAAAAAATGGAATTTTTGGGCATTATTGGAAGCCCCGGGCCTCAGTACTAAAGAAAAAAAAATTATTCTTTTAATTGAATAAGTGTTTTTTTCTTTTGGACATCTTTTTTTTTTATTTCAAAACTTTTTCCGCTTTAATTTTTCAATTTAAAATCTCGGGTTGGAAACTGCAAAAAAGAAATTTTTTCCCAATGTAGTTTTGTTTTTTTTTTTTATAAAATTTCCCAACGTGTCGACAAAAGGGAATTTTTATTACGTTTTTCCATAATTGTGTTGGTTTGTATTAGAGTTTCCCACGCAGTTTGAAAAAAAAATTTAAAGCATTAAAAAAGTATGGCTGTTACTGTGGGAATTTTTTTTTGGAAAAAAATGTGCTTTACATAAACCCTATTATATTTCATTTTGAACATCATTCTGAGTCCCTTTTTTTTGAAAATGTCAAGATTTTATCTAAATTCTTTTTATTTTTGGGGCCCCCAATATATACTAATACCGAAAATTTATAGGGGAATGTATAAAAGCAAAAGTATATCATCCAAAATTTTTTCTGTATTGCACAATGTTGCATTCGTCGTAAGGCAAAGTTTTCCAGAAGAAATTTTGCGATAATTTTGCCCACATGGATACCCACGAAAAAATGTTCATCCTATATTCAAAACCTAGAAATTTTTTTTACTGCTTGCATTGAATAAAAAAATCATCTTCTATTGAAATGTTGGTTAAAGCTTTTTCTGGCCTGTTTTGTAGAAAACTAAAAAAAAGGAAATTTTTGGGAATTTAGAAAAAAGGTTGTTTGAGTAAAAAAATTGATTTGACCCTCTGATAAATCTAAAAGAGATGTACCCCAATATCTTTTTTGTTTTTTTCCCAAAAACCCCACCATATTAGTGCCCATCTGCTAAAGCCAGAATCACTATTAACAAACTTTTTGGGGAAAGGGCCCTTTGGATGAAAACATAAAAAAAAAAAGGGGTTTCCCAAAAAGGAACCCTGGGGGCCCCCCATTTTAAACTTTTTTGAGATTTGATGAAAAATTTTTCTTATGAAATTACACAAATGAGTTTTTTCCTCTATTTTTTAAACCCTCTACTATTGGGGTTCTTTCACTTAAATATGACTAAAACCAACTTTTTCCCTTTCCTACAAACCCAAATTTTCCCTTTAAATTTTGGGTTATTAATTTTGGTGAGAAAAGTTTAAAAGGCACGTGATAAATCAAAAAAAAATACCACTACTTTTTCTCCCCTTTTAAATCAAAAGCACTTATAATTTTTTCAATAAAATTAAAAAACCACAGTGATGGTGGATTTTCCGGGCCCAAAAAGAAAATGCTGTTCCATGCCAAATAAATTATTTTTTTCCCAAGATAATCAACGCTGTTTAATACACAAAAACCTTTTTTCAAATTTTTTAAGAGAAATTTTGGGAAAGGCGATATAGGCCGGTATGAAAAAGGGCCTTTGTAATACCCCTTTTTTAAAACACGGGGATCACTTTAGAAATTTTTTTAAATCTATCAGGAAAAGGGCCTGAAAAAATTTTGAAAAAATTTAAATTTAGATGGCTAAAAATTTTGCAATAATTTTTATAAAATTTTTTAAAAGGTTTTAAAGGGGGAAAGTCAAAAAACCCAGCCGAGTATTTTTTTTTCAAAACACAAAAAACAATTTTAATGCATCCTCATCGAAATTTGGGGTGAATGAAAAAAAATTTAATTTGGACGTTAAATTTTTTTGGTCTTCTAAAGAAAGGTCAAAAAGGGATTATCCCCCTAAATTAGGAAAATTTTTTTCACCCAAACTACGTTCCCCAAAATAATCATTAAAAAGTGCACAAAAAAACTATTGGGCCTGTTACGAAAAAATTTTTTTTTTTTTAAGTTTAAATTTTGAAAATTAAAAATTTGGGAACGATGCCAACACTTAAATTTAAAATTATCCCCCCAAGGGGTCTTTTTTTTTATTTGGGATTTTTGAATTTTTGGGGCAAAATGTTTTTTTTTTTGGTAGCCAAAAATATTTTTTTTCAAAAATTTTCTTCCTGGTTTTAAATTTTGAGTGTTTAAAAAAATCATTTTTTAACCCTCCGAAATTTTTTTTCTAAAAAAATTAATTTCAGATTTCTTGTTTTTTAACCCCCAAATTTTTTTTTTTCTTTTTCTGTCACCATTAACTTGGGAAAAAAATTAAAAGGAAAAAAAAGTTCAGAAAAACTTCATATTTTTTTTTGGGGCCCAAATTTCCCTTTCCCGTCCTCCTTTTAAAACCCTTTTAAAAAATTTTTTTAAAATTTTTTAAAAGAAAACAGCGTTCCTGAAAATTTTCCCGCCAAAAAAAAAAAAAAAAAAAAAAAAAAACCCAAAAAAAAACCCCCCCCCCAAAAAAAAAAAAAAGGAAAAAAAAAAGGGAAAAAAAAAATTTTTTTTTGGGGGGCCCCCCCCCCCGGGAAAGGGGAAAAAGGGGGTTTTTGGGGGGGGGGGGGGGAAAAAACCCCAAAAAAAAATTGGGGGTTTTTGGGGTTTTTTTTTTCTTTCCCCCCCCAAAAAACCCCCTTTTTAATTTCCCCTTTCCCCCAAAAATTTTTGGGGGAAAAAAATTTTTTTTCCCCCTTTTTTTCCAAAGGGGTTTTTTTTCCCCAAGTTTCCCTTTTTTAAAAAACCCCTTTGGGGAAAAAAAAAGGGGAAAGGGGGGTTTTTTTTCCCCCCGGGGGAAAAAAACCCCCCCCCCAAACCCAAAAAAAAAAAAAACCCCTTTTTCCCCCTTTGGGAAAAATTTTTTCCCCCCCAAAAAAAAAAAAATTTTAAAAAAACCTTTTTTAAAAAAAAAAAAAACCCCCAAAATTTTTAAAAAAAAAATTTAAAATTTTTTTAAAAAAAATTTTTTTTAAAAAAAAAACCCCCCCCCCAAATAATTTAAAAAGTTTAAAAATTTTTTTTTTTTTTTAAAAAAAAAAAAAAAAGGGTTTAAAAAAATTTTTAATTTTTAAAAAAATTTTTAAAAAAAAAAAAAAAGTTAAAAAAAATTCCAAAAAAAAAAAAAATTTTTTTTTTTAAAAAGGAAAAAAGTGGTTTTTAAAAAAAAAGGGGGGGGGGCCCCAAAACCCCCCCCAATTTGGGGGTTTTTTTAAAAAAAAAATTTTTTTTTTTAAAAAAAAAAAATTTTTCCAAAAAAGGGAAAAAATTTTTTTTTTGGGGAAAAAAATTTTTAAAAAAAAGGGTTTTTGGAAAGGCAAAAACCCCCTTTTAAAAAATTTTTTTTTAAAATTTTGGGGTTTTTTTTTTTTCCAAAAAAATTTTTTAAAAAATTTTTTAAAAAAAAATTTTTTTTTGGGGGGAAATTTGGGGTTTTTTTTTTTAAAAAAAAATTTTTTTTAAAAAAAAAAAATTTTTTTTTTTCCCCCCCCCCTTTTTCCCCCCCCCAAATAAAAAAAAAACCCCCCAAAAAAAAATTTTAAAAAAACCCCAAAAAAAAAAAAAAATTTTTTTTTTAAAAAAAAAAAAAATTTTTGGGCCCCCCCTTTTTTAAAATAAAAAGGGGTTTTTTTCCCCTTTAAAAAAAATTTTAAAAAAAAAAAAAAAGTAGGCCAAAAAAAATTTTTTTTCCCCCAAAGAATTTTTTTTTAAAAAAAAATTTTTTCACCAAAAATTTTTTTTTTGGGGGGTTTTTTTTTTAAAAAAAAGGGGGGTTTTTTTAAAAAAAAGGGGTTTTTTTTTTAAAAAAAAAAACCCCCCAAAAAAAAAGGGGGTTTTTAAAAAAATTTTAAAGGGGTTTTTTTTTTTGGTTTTTTTCCCCCCCAAAAAAAAAAAAAAAAATTTTTTTTTAAAAAAAATTTTTAAAAAAAATTTTCCCCCTTTTTAAAAAATTTTTTCCCCCCCCTTTTTAATTTTTTTTAAATTAAAAATTTTAAATTTTTTTTTTTAAAAAATTTTAAAAAAAGGGGGCCCCCCCCCAAAAATTTTTCCCCCCAAACTTTTAAAATTTTTTTTTAAAAAAAATTTAAAAAAATTGGAAAAAAAGGAAATTTTTTAAAAAACCCCCCCAAAAAACCCCTTTTTTTAAAAATTTAAAAAAAATTTTTTTTTTTAAAAAAAAAAAAAAAAAATTTTTTTTTTTAAAAAAAAATTTTTTAAAAAAAAATTTTGGAAAAATTTTAAAAAAAAAATTTGGGAAAAACCCCTTTTTAAAAATTTTAAAATTTTTTTCCCCCCTTTTTTTAAAAAAAAAAAATTTTCCAAAAAAACCCAAAAACCAAAACCCCTTTTTCCCATTCCCCTTTTTTTTTTAAAATTTTTGGGAAGGAAAAAATTTAAAAGGGGAAAAAAAAAAAAAAAAAAAAAAAATTTCCCCCAAAAAAAAAGGGAAAATTTTTGGGGTTTTTTTTAAAAAAATTTTTTTTTTCCCCCCAAAATTTTTTTTTTTAAAAAAAACCCCCCCCAAAAAATTTTTTAAAAAAAAATTTTTAAAAAAAAAATTTTTTTTAAAAATTTTTTAAAAAACCCAAAAGAAAAAACCCAAAAAATTTTTTTTTTGGAAAAAACCCCCCCCCAAAAAAACCCTTTTTTTTTTGGGGGAAAAAAAAAAAAACCAAAAAAAAAATTTGCCAAATCCAAAAAATTTTTTTTTTAAAAAAAACCAAAAAATTAAAAAATTTTAAAAAAAGTTCCCAAAAAAAATTTAAAAAAACAAAAAAAAAAAAACCCCCCTTTTTTTTTAAAACCCAAAAAAAAATTTTTTTTAAACCCCCCCGGGGGGGAAAACCAAAAACCTTAAACCCCCAAAAAAAAAACCCCCCCCCATTTTTTGGGTTTTTAAAAAAAAAACCCAACCCCAAAAAAATTTTTAAAAAAATTTTTTTTTGGGGAAAAAGGGGGCCAAAATTTTTTTCCCAAAAAAGGGGGGTTTTAAAAAATAAAATTTTTTTCAAAAAAGGGAAAAAAAAAAAAGAAAAAATTTTTTTTCCTTTTTTTAAAAAATTTTTTATTAAAAATTTTTTGGGGAAAAATTTTCCCTTTTTTTTTGGGGGGGGGAAAAAAAATTTTTTTCCCCCCCAAAAATTTTCCCCCCAAAAAAAAAACCCAAAAATAAAAGGGGGGGGGGGGGGGGGGGGGGGGGGGGGGGGTTTAAAAAATTTTTTTTTTCAACCCCCCCCGGGGATTTTAAACCCCCCTTTTTTTTTTTTTTTAAAAAAAAAGGGGTTAAACCTTTTTTTAAAAAAAAAATTAAAAAAAAGGCCAAAAAAAAGGAAAGGGGTTTTTTTCCCCAAATTTTAAAAAAAATTTATTTTAAAATTTTTAAAAAAAAAAAAAAAAATTTTTCCTTTTAAAAAACCCAAAATTTTTTTAAAAAAATTTTTTGGGGGAAAAAATTTTTTTTTTTTAAAAAAAAAATTTTTTTTTTTTTTGGGGGGGGGACCCAGGGAAACCCCCTTTTCCCCTTTTTTAAAAAAAGGGGGGGGATGGCCCCCCCCTGGGTTTCCCCCCAAAAAAAAAAAATTTTTTGGGCCCCGGGGCCCCCGGGAAACCCTTTTTTAAAAAAAAAAAAAAAGGGGTTTTAAAAAAAACCCCCCAAATTTTTTAAAAAAAAGAAATTTTTAAAAAATTGGGGAAAAACCCCCCAAATTTTTTTTTTTGGGGAAAAAACCGGTTTTTTCTTTTTTGGGGGGGGGGAAAACCCCCCCCCCCCCCCCAAAAAAAAAAAAAAAAACCAAAGGGGGGGGGACCCCGGGGCCCCCCAAAATTTTTTTTTAAAAAAAAAAAAAGGGGAAAAAAAACCAAACCCCTTTAAAGGTTTTCCCCCCTTTTTTCCCAAAACCCCCTTTTTTGGGGGGCCCCCCAAAAAAAAAAAAAAATAAAAGGGGGGTTTTTTTTAAAAAGGAAAAAAATTTTTAATTTATGTTTTAAAAATTTTTTTTTTGTTTTAATTTTTTTTAAAAAAAAATTTTTTTCCAAAAAACAATTAAAATTTTTCCCCCCCCAAAAAAAAAAATTTTTAAAAAAAAAGCCCGGGGGGAAAAAAACCCCCCCCCTTAAATTTCCCCCCAAAAAAAACCCCCCTTTTTTTTAAAAAAAAAAAAAAAACTTAAAAAAACCCCCCCTTTTTTGGGGCCCCCCCAAAAAATTTAAAAAAATTTTTTTGGGAAAAAGGGGGAAATTGGGGAAAATGGCCCCCCCCCAAAAAAAAATTTTTCCCCCCAAAAAAACCCCCCAAAAAATTTTCCCCCCCAAAAAATTTTTTTTTAAAAAAAAAGGGGAAAACCCCCCCAAAACCCCCCCCCCAAAAAACCAAAAACCCCCCTTTAAAAAATTTTTTAAAAAAGACCCCCCCTTTTTTGGGAAAAAAATTAAACCCAAAACCCCGGGGTTTTTAAAAAACCCCCCCCCCGGGGTTTTAAAAAAACCCCGGCCCTTTTTTAAAAAAAATTTTAAATTCCCCCCCGGGGGGAAAAAAACCCCTTTGGGCCGGGGAAAAAAAAAATTTTTTTTTTGGGGGGTTTTAAAAAGGGGCCCCAAAACCCAAAAAGCCCGTTTTAAATTTTAAAAAAGGTTTTGGGGGGGGGAACCCCCCCGGTTTTTTTTTAAAAACGTTTAAAAGGGGGGGTTGGGGGGGAAACCCCCTTTCCCCTTTTTTTAAAAAACCCCTTTGGGTTTTTTTGGGGGGGGCCCCCCAAAAACCCCCTTAACACCAAAAAACCCCTTGGGGGAAAGGGAAAAACCCCAAAAATTTTCCCAAATTTTTTTTTTTTTTTTCCCCCCCCCCCCCCCCAAAACCCAAAACCCCCAAAAAAAAATTTAAAAATTAAAAACCCCCCCCCCCCAAATGGTTTTTCCCCTTTTTGGGGGGGGGGCCCGAAAACCCCCCCTTTCCCCAAAAATTTTTTTTTTAAAAAAGAAATTTTAAATTAAAATTTCCCAAAAAAATTTTAAATTTTTTTTTGGGGGGGGGAAAAAAAAACCCCCCCCCAAAAAAAAAAAATTTTTAAAAAAAAAAAAAAAAGGGGGGAAAAAAAAAAAAAAAAATTTTTGGGGAAAAAAAAAAAGGAAAATTTAAAAAGTAAAAAAATTTTTTTAAAAAATTTTTAAAAACCTTTTAAAAAAAAAAAAAAGGGTTGGAAAAAGAAAAAAAAAAGGGGAATTTTAAATTTTGGGAAAAAATTTTTTTTTTTTTTTATTTTTTAAAAAAAAAAAAAAAGGGAAATTTTCCCCCAAAACCGGGGGGCCCCCCCGGGGGGCCCCCCAAAAAAGGGGGGGGGGGAAAAATTTGGGGTTTTTTTTTTCCTTTTTTTTAAAAAAAATTTTAAAAAATTTTTTTAAAAAAAAAAAAAAAAAATTTTTAATTAAAAAAAAAAAAAATTTTTTAAAAAAAAAAAAATTTTTTTTTAAAAAAAAAAAATTTTTTTAAAATTTTAAAAATTTTTTTTTGGGGGTTTCCCCTTTTTTAAAAAAGGGTTTTTTTTTTTAAAAATTTAAAACCCCCCAAAAGGGTTTTTTTTTTTTTCCAAAAAAAAAAAACCAAAATTTTTTTTCCTTTTTTAAAAAAATTTTTTGGGGGGAAAAAAGGGGTAAAAATTTTTTTTTTTTAAATTTTTTTTTTTTTTCGGGCCCCCTTTTTTTTTTTAAAAAAAAAAAAAAAAAAAAATTTAAAAAAAAAAAAATTTTTTTTTAAAAAAAAAAATTTTTAAAAAAGGGGGGGAAAAAAAAAAAACCTAAAAAAAATTTTTTTTTTTTAAAAAAAAACCCTTTTTTTTAAAAAAAAAAATTTAAAAAATTTTTTTTTAAATTTAACCTTTTTTTTTTTTTTAAAAAACCCCCTTTAAAAATTGGGAAAAACCCCCTAAAAAAATTTTTTTTTTTTTTTTTAAATTTTTTTTTAATTTTTTTTTTTTAAAAAGGGGTAATTTTTTTTGGTTTTTTTTAAATTTTTTTAAATTTTTTTTTTAAAAAAATTTTTTTTTAAAAATTTTTTTTGGAAAAAATTTTTTTTTTTTTTTTTTTAAAATTTTAAAAAAAATTAAATTCTTTTAAAATTTTTTTCCCGGGAAAAAACCCCTTTTTGGAAACCCTTTTAAATTTATTTTTAAAAAAAAATTAAAAAAGGGGGGTTTTTTGGGGGGGAAAAAATCTTTTTTTTTTCCCCCCAAAATTTTTTTTAAAAAAAAAAAAATTTTTAAAAAAAAAAATTTTAAAAAATTTTTTTTTTTAAAAACTTTTTTTTTTTAAAAAATTTTTTTTTTTTTTTTTTAAAATTATTTAAGGGTTTTTTAAAAAAATTTTTAAAATTTAAAAAAAAAAAAATTTTTTTTTTTTTAAAACCCCCCAAAAAATTTTTTTTTTATAAAAAAAATTCCCCCCCCTTTTTTTAAAAAATTTTTTAAAAAAAAAACCCCAAATTTTTTTTTTTATTTTTTTCCCTTTTTTAAATTTTTTTTTAAAATTTTAAAAAAAAAAAATTGAAAAAAACCAAACCCCAAAGGGCCCCTTTCCCTTTTTTTGGGGCCCCCAAAAAAATTAAAATTTTTAAAAATTTTTTTTAAAAAAAAATTTTTCGTTTTTAAAAAAAAATAAAAAAAAAAAGGGGAAAATTTTAAAAAAAATTTTTCCCTTTTTTTTGTTTTCCCGGGGAAAAAAAAAACCCCTTTTTCCTTGAAAAAAAAATTTAAAAAAAATTTAAAAAAAAAACCCCCAAATTCCCCAAAAAAAAATTTTTAAAATTCAAACAAAAATTTTTTTTAAAATTTTCCTTTTTTAAAAAAAAAAGGGGGAAAAAAAAAACTTTTTAAAATTCCCCAAAATTTTTTTTCCAAAAAAGGGGGGGAAAAAAAAAAAACCCCCCCCCTTTCCCCAAAAAGAAAAAAAATTAACCCTTTTTTATAACCAACCCAAAAAAAAAGGGGCCCTTTTTGAAAAAAAATTTTTTAAAAAAAGGGGAAAAAAAATTTTTTAAAAAACCCCCCCCCCCAAAAATTTTGGGTTAAAATTTTTTTTTTAAAAAAAAAAAAAAAAATTTGGAATTTTTTGGGTTTTTTTTTTTAAACCGGGGGAAAAACCCCAAAGTTTTTAAAAATTTTAAAGTTTCAAATTTTTTAAAATTATTTTAAATTAAAAAAAAAAATTCTTAAATTTTTAAAAAAAAAAAATTTTTTTTTTCAATTTTAAAAAAAAAAAAAAAAATTTTTTATTAAATTTAAAATTTTTTTTTTTTTTAAAAAAAAATTTTCCCCAAAAAATAATTTTTGGGTTTTTCCCCCTTTTTTTTTTTCCCTTTTTTTTTTAAAAAAAAAAAAAAAGTGTAAAAAAAATTTTTTTTAAAAAAAAAAAAAAAAAAAAATTTTTTTTTTAAATTTTTTTTAAAAAAAAAAAATTTTTTTAAAAAAAAAGGGGGGGGAAAAATTTTTTTAAAAAAAAAAAAAAAAAAAAAACATAAATAAAATTTTAAAAAAAAAAAATTTTGGCCCGGGGGGGGTTTTTGGGGCCCCCCCTTTTTTTTAAAAAAACGGGGGGGTTTTTTTTTTTTTTTAAAAAAAAAAAGTTTTGGAAAATTTAAATTTTAAAGTTCCCCCTGGTTTTTGGGTTTTCTATTTTTTTCCGGGGAAAAACCCCCAGAAAATTTTTTTGTTTTTTTTTTGTTTTTTAAAAAATTTTAAAAATTTTTTCTTTTAAAAAAAAAATTATTTTAAAATTTTTTTTTTTGGGTTTTTTTTTTTAAAAAAATTTTTTTCCCCAAAAAAAAAAGGGGTTTTAAAAAAATTTCCCCAAACCTTTTTTTTTTTTTAAAAAAAAAAAAATTTTTTCCCAAAACCAAAAAATTTTTTTTTTTTTTTGGGGGGGGAAAAAAAAAATTTTTTGGGGTTTTTTTAAAAAAATTTTTTTTAAAAAAAAAAATTTTTTTTTTTTTTTTAAAATTTTTTTTTAAAAAAATTTTTTAAAATTTTTTTTAAAAAAAAAAAAATTTTTTTAAAAAATTAAAAAAAGGGGGAAAAGGGGGTTTTTTTTAAAAAAAAAAAAAAAGGGGGTTTTAAAAAAAAATTTTTAAAAATTAAAAAGGTTTTTTTTTTTTTAAAAAATTTTTTTTTTTAAAAAAAATTTTTTTGGGAAAAAAATTTTTTTTTTTAAAAAAAATTTTTAAAAAAAAAAAAAAAATTTTAAATTTTTTAATTTTCGTGTTTCTTAAAAGGGGGGGTTTCCCGGGGTTTTTTTAATTGAATTTTTTTTTTTAAAATTTTTTAAAATTTTTAAAAATTTTTTTTTGGGGGGAAAAAAAAATTTTTTTTTGTTTTTTTTTAAAATTTTAAAAAATTTTTTAAAATTTTTTAAAAAATTTTTTTAAAAAAATTGGGAAAAAAAACCTTTTTTGGGGGAAAAAAAATTAAAAATAATTTTTTTTTAAAAAAAACCAAAATTTTGGGGGGGAAAAAAAATTTTTTGGGGGGAAAAAAATTAAACCAAAAAATTTAAAAATTTTTTAAAAAAAAATTTTTTTTAAGGTCTTCACTCGTTGAATAAAATTCCTACAGGACTGCAGGACAATGTAAACTGTGAGTTGTTTTTATAACCATGTAAAATTATTACAATTATTTTGTAGGGGACATATGATAAAGATTTGCTAAAACTTCTAAATCCAACTATCGAGGATTTTTGGAGATCATTCCTTAATGTTTGGAGGACTACATAAAATATTCCAAACCAATATTCATTCTGACAACAAAAGAAAAGCAAAAAGTTTGGTAGACTCTCACGTGTTGAAAGCAATGTATGCATTCTAGCCAGTAACATTGCATTCAATGCCAAAAATGATCTGGAAAGAAATTCACTCATAGAATCACTGTTGAATAAATGTATGCAGTATTACACAGTTCTTTGTGAAATGGTTTGAATAGCATTTACAGAGACACTGAGTTATAGTATGTAGTGCAAGTATAGGTACACGGGAAATGGGGAAGATATCATCTCATTTAAAAGGCTATAAACAAATCTGTAAACCTTTATTGCTCCATTAATGTAAAAATGGCTCTCTGTTTGATCACTGCCGACCTGGATAACGGTGACAAAGAAGATGGGGAAGATATCATCTCATTTAAAAGGCTATAAACAAATCTGTAAACCTTTATTGCTCCATTAATGTAAAAATGGCTCTCTGTTTGATCACTGCCGACCTGGATAACGGTGACAAAGAAGATGGGGAAGATATCATCTCATTTAAAAGGCTATAAACAAATCTGTAAACCTTTATTGCTCCATTAATGTAAAAATGGCTCTCTGTTTGATCACTGCCGACTTGGATAACGGTGACAAAGAAGATAGGGAAGATATCATCTCATTTAAAAGTGCCTATAATATGCATTTATTTGTTATAAGCGTATTTTTTGTAGCATTTTAAAGCTAACTGAACCCCTTGTTTGTTCATAGTAAATAATAATGTATATCTTTGAACGAAATTGAACAATTGTTCAAAAATAAATAAAATAAGCATAAATAAATATGAAACTAAGAATATATGCTGGCGTTGTGGCTCAGTGGCTAAGGCTTTCGACTGCGGAGGGCATGGTCCAAGGTACGATTCCACCCTGAGCTAACGGATGGTAACTTACTTCACTCGTTGAATAAAGTTCACGTACAGGACTGCAGGACAATGTAAACTGGCGAGTAAAGTTTTTATAACCATGTAAAATTATTACAATTATTTTGTAGGGGACATATGGATAAAGTAATTTGGCTAAAACTTCTAATCCAACTATCGAAGGTTTTTGAAGATCTTTCCTTAATGTTTGGAGGACTACATAAAATATTCCAAATACCAATAGTTCATTCTGATAACAAAAGAAAAGCTAAAAGCTCTGGTAGGACTTCACGTGTTGAAAGCAATGTATGCATTCTAGCCAGTAACATTGCATTCAATGCCAGAAATGATCTGGAAAGAAATTCACTCTATAGAATCACTGTTGAATAATGTAGTGCAAGTATGTACACAGTTCTTTGTGAAATGGTTGGTATAGCCATTTACAGAGACACTGTAGTATATAATAATGTAGTGCAAGTATGTACACAGTTCTTTGTGAAATGGTTGGTATAGCCATTTACAGAGACACTGTAGTATATAATAATGTAGTGCAAGTATGTACACAGTTCTTTGTGAAATGGTTGGTATAGCCATTTACAGAGACACTGTAGTATATAATAAAGTCGCTCGTGAAACTATATAATTATAATTCTATCAAATGGTGACGATAACTGGCGCGAGATGAAATACATGTAGGGAATGAATAATGCTGTTAAATTAAATAAAAACGTTCCTACACATGTCCTAAAATGCTATGATATCTGTGTGTACGTTCGTTGTGAGGTTTACGTAAAAACACATTACACTAAAGTACATTAAGCTACATAAATATAATTTTACATTATTAATTGTAATTTTTAAACCAACACTTTGGAAAAGAAGAATAAAATATCTTTGCTTGTTAAAACTAGTAGCCGTTTAAAAAGTGTTGTGCTAAATTTCATGAAAACTATATTAACTACTTTAAAATTCTAGTTTACTTAAAAAACTGGTTTTCACGCGTTGAAACGTTTGACACATACCAAAATTTGACTACTTATATTGTTGGGTGGGTTACCACCTTACGTTTTATATATGCATATATATTTCAGAATTTTTGTACTTTTACAGCGATAGCTTTAGGTTTGTTATTTTTTATGTATAGTATAGTAATACTACTTATTGTATGTTTAATTTATCATATATTGAACCTTTTCATGATTTATGACAGCAAATTTACAAAAGCACAAATCAGTTCACAAACAACAGAGGAATTGGAATTTTACTAACATTATTACTTAAAATTTTTTTTAATAATATTGAATCTTTCTTTTAACAGAAGTTAAAAATAAACACTTTAACTTCTGTTACCTGTTACTAAATCAGCTGATGTCCCCCCTACAAATTAATACATTGTTGAGCAAATCAATATTAATGAAGGTCCTGCTACTTATTATTTCAAATTTCAATTTTGTTCGAAATAACGTAGTTACTCACTATTTTACAAGTTAAGAAGTTGTTTTTTAGAGTTTTTTATTTACTCTTATTTGTACTCAATACCACCTTACGTGTATGGGAGGGCGGTTGGGTCAATACCACCGTACATGTATGGGAGGGCGGGTGGGTCAATACCACCGCACGTGTATGGGTAGGGTACAGATGGGCAAGTACAGAGTAGAGGAAGCATTTATTATTGTTATTTTTTATGTTTACAATTCCGTGCATAGAGTTTGAGATTTTTTTAGGGGTGGGTACGTAAGAAGAGGTGTGCAAAAGTTGATATCTGCACACCTCTTTTGCACAATATCAAAAATATGTTGTTTTGATTTTTCAAAAATTGCAGTTAATGATATTAATATTTATTCATTTTCTGAACTAGCTGACATGTATTCAATGTATGGGCTAGCACGCAGCAATAGTTCTGAAGCTAGGCGGTTGTACCGAGAGAACTCCCCTAACCAAATGTCTCCATTCACAAAGGCATGTTCAGCCGTACATTACTGTCTCTCTGAAACTGGGAAATTTACGTCCAATGGACACAGTAATGTGCCTCCTAAAAGTAGACTTACTGATTTTTCTAAACTACATATGATACTTCGTTATCAATGAGAACAAACTGATGTCAATCAGGACATTTCAAATATCGTTTGTATACAACAGCTGATAGGACACGGCAAAATTTGCCATCATGACCTGCTACTTCACTCTCTGATAGCTTAGTTTAGAAATCGACAAAGTCTATGAAGCTAAAATTCGAAGGCTCAGACTGAAAAATGAGGTATCTCCTTATATTAAATCAAATAAAAAATCACTTTATTTCCACCAAATTACAAAATAAAATATAGATATAAAAAGAAAACACAAAATATCCTTCACAAACCAAGTTTTAAGCAAAATATCACCTAGATTTTATAATTTACAACATCAGATAAAAATAACTAAAATAACCACTTAAAAATAAAACACAATGTAAATAATTAAGTCTTATCAATGGCTATTTTAGAAACTGAATCCTAAAGTAGAGAAAAAAACAAAATTGAGATAAAAAATATTTTGCATGATTATAAATAGGACATTTATGAAGGAAATTATCCTACATGGGCATCAGAGGCCTGTGCGTAGGCTGGAGTTGTATTTAATTAAATTTAAGTGTGTAGTATAACATGTGAAATTACGAAGTGTATTTAATAAAACTAATATGTTAGTTTGGAATAAACTATTTATGTGATATTATACTAAATACTGAATCAATAATTAAAATCTACGTGAGAAAATAATAAAAATGTATAGAGAATAAACTGTAGATAAGGTTCCTATGCGTTGAAGGTAAAATGCGGAGGGGAGGAGGAGAAAAGGTCATGGCTGCCTACAATCAGCAGAGATAAGGGACTCGGTCTCCTAGCCACTGATTAGATGCAACAACGATTTAAGTATTTTCTTAAATACTGTAGTGGACGTGGAATCAAATAGTGTATGACTTACAAATTGAGTGCAAAAGTTTCTGAACAGGACGTGAGCGATGTAAAAAGTATTTGTTGTTGAAAAAGATTTGTACTGATTGATTGTTATAGTTCCTACTTTGTTTGCATATATTGCGTTTTGTGTGTGAGTGTTCAATGTTGGAAATTAGTAAATCAAAGTGCTTAAAAATGTAAATGAATAAATTCACATGTAGGTGTGAGAGAAATTGGCAAACATTTTGTTTTAGAAATATTAAGCGATAAATTATTTTGGTCTAGCCATTTGTTTCAATATTTTAAATCCAGTAGAGCTTTATTACGGACACTTTCTCATGACTTATCTTTGATTAAAATTAAAGTATCATCTGCACAAAGAAATATTTCCGTTAATATTTAATTTAGAAATATTGTTAATGTATATTAAAAATAATATTGGTCCCAAAGTACTACCCTGAACCTCACCGTAATCAACAAAAGCTCATCACTGTTTATACCGCAAATTGTCATCGCCTGGCGTCTACCAGTCAGATAGCTTTTAAACCATTTTAGGGCATTTCCCGACAAACCTATTGCTGATAATTTAGAGATCAGTTTACTTCTATCTACGTTGTCAAAAGTTTTTTTCAAATCTAAAAATATTAAGAGAGAACGTGCATTGTCCGAGAGGGAATTATAAATTTCTTTGCTAACTTCGAAAAAAACATCTGAAACAATCTTATCCGTTCTGAACCCAAATTGACAATCTGCTAAGATATCATTTTGGTGAAGATAATTTATTAATTATTCTTTTACTATCCTCTCAAGCACCTTGGAAAACACACTCAAAAGCGAGATTGGCCTGAAATTATTTTTCTCATAATATGAGAGAGGGAAAACTGTCACTAATTTAAAAGTGTCAGGAAAAATTCCATTTGCCAAGCTGAGATTAATTAGATGTAATAATGGCTTAGAGAAGATATGTATGTTATCTTTAGGAGTGGAAGCGGAGGCATTATCAAATCCGAGCGCAGACCTACCCCACAGAGTAGATACGTGTCGAATAACGTCATGCTCTGTCACTGTATGAAATGTGAACACTGTAGGTTGACTGTAATTTGCATCATTAATGATAAAGTGGACCTACTGTCGATAGAACTAGCCAGGGAATGTCCAACAGCAGCAAAAACAGCGTTCAAGTCGTTTGCAAACACTATGAGTAATGCTAGATACAATAGGTAGATAAATTAGTATTTCGGAATAGGGAATGAATCCTTTTTATTATTTCTCCCTGTTAGTCCATTGCTGACGATCCAAAATTGTTTAGGGTCACTATGAAATTAGTTTAATTTAGATCTGTAATAATCACGTATATAATATTTAATTGAATTAGCAATAAATTGTCTTAATGCAGAATAACTATTTTCATATTAATGTTAAAAGGTTATTTTTTAACTTTTTGACTTAGTTTATCTCTTTCTCGAATTAATGTTATTAAATCAATGATATCCGTGGCTTCAATTTCTTAAATCTGAACGTTTATTTTATGTCTACTTTTGAGCCTTCAATAAAATCAGATATAATTTTAAAAAATGAAGATACACAAGAATTTAAATTTAGATTCAACAACACTGAAGCCCAATCAACCTGAGCAAGACCACAAGTCAACACTTCGGGGGGGGGGGGGGGGGGTTCAGTGTCCACTTCCCCAAGTGTTGTATTGTCGAACGTAGCCGACGGTGTCACAGTGGAGAAAGTAATAGTAAGACCAATATCATAGTGATCAGTTAGTAACACAGCTGTATGTACGTAATTCATGTTTTATATCTTATAAAAATATGATCTAAGGATGTCTCACTATTGTTTTGAACCCTAGTAGGCTTGTCAATACATTGGACAAGACCAGCACCTAATAAACAATTCAGGTATTTGTCAACATTAGCGGATTTTGTATATAATAAATCAAAGTTAAAATATCCTATGAAAATAACCATTATATATATATATAAAACATTATTCAAACTACAGTATCAACATAATTTTTTAGGGAATTAATAAATAATTGTACATCACAATCAAAAGTTCGGTAAAAAGCTAAAATACAAAATGTTGTGTTGTGCAAGTTAAAAGCAAGTCTTATGCCATAAACATCACCGAGAGATATTTGTGAAGTAGTTGCAGACAACCGGTTGTTGAAATAAAAAATGACACCATCGGCTCTGTTCCGCCGCTTATCAGTGAGTACAATGTGAAAACCTTCAATAGGCAAACCCTCCTCCCCCTCCTGCAACCAGCACTCCGACAATACAATAATGTCCATCTTAGGAAGTTTATTTAAGTAAATAAAAAATTCATCACCGTTATTTAAAAAAACTTCTAATATTAGACTGAATCAACCTAAGCACAGCAG
>JAQJVL010006300.1:0-29891 GCA_035578905.1 Stictocephala bisonia
AAAAAGTCTTTATTTCCAATCATGAAGTGTGAGTCATCACACATTTATGGATCATGGTCTTAAAACACAAGGTTTCAACATTTTTTAATAAAAGATAAGGAAAGCAAAATTTTATTTAGTTATTTATTATTGATAATTACTGGCTGACTGAGTACCAAATTATTATATTTAGACATTGCATTTAATATCTTCAGTATTTTATTGTAAAAGTCAAACTAAACAAATAAATCTAGTATATATAGAGCCGCACGTGTAACTCACTGACTGACTCACTCACGTATACAAATTCTAATCCACTTCCAGATTAGCTAGAAACTTGAAATTCAGCACACTTTAGCTTTTACCGAGCAACCGACAGGAAAATTCTGAAAACTAAACATTCATAATTTTTAACACCCAAAAAAAATCATAATGGCAGATGGGAATTTTAAATGATGTGCAGAGGTTTACTTACGGCTTAACCCTCCGGGTGTCCATCACTTTTTCTCCAGGGTCCACCTAATTTTACGAGTTTCGCAAGGTTTTTTTTTAAATTTATAAAAAATTTAAATATTGCAATAATTTTATGAAATTTGTTTTGTTATATTTAGAAAGAGCTAAACTCTCGAGTAATAATACAAATAAGTCAGTAATACATATTTTTTATTTTTTTATAATGTTTTTATGTTATGTTTTTTATTTGCATTTTTTTTTTTTTTACTTTTAGGCCCCCTAGAGTATATATTTTTTTTACACTCTAAAAAAGTGAAATAGCCAAAATTTTCTAAATGTTATTGTGATTAGAAAAATATATAGCTTTATAGTATTTATTTGAAAAAATCAGATTTTTTAGAAACAATCATAAATTGTTGCTAAGCGACAAAAAACCAAAGATTCCAACACCATGCATGAAAAGATTTTTTTTTTTAATCTGGAAACTGACAAATAGCAACTCAAAGGCATATAAAACTGTTGACAATTTCATTGGCTTTCCAATGATGTCACTTTCATAAGTCTTTGAGAACGCATTTGGATTTTAAAGCGAAAAATAGTACTATATGAACATCGGCAATGTTTTCGCCGATGACCCTGGAGAAACGAGATCATCGGCGATATTTTCACCGATGGACACCCGGAGGGTTGATTATGGGCGAACCTTTGGTTGTAGAGCAAATCTGATAGCATACTTCAGATTTGTAAATAAATTTCCTACAATTTTGGTGAGACAAACATTTTTTTAATTTTAGATAATAATTACGCAAACAATCGTTAAAGTTCACTTTTTGCTCAAAAATTTAGATTTTTCGTTTGGTTTTTCCATATTTTATTGCCTTATTACGATAATTTATTGCTATAACCTAGAACAAATTCAAAATGGCTGATATGAAAACTTGTTTGCAGAGTTCAGGGGGTTTTTTATACTGAAGCTGTAATATTTAGTTTAAATGACATCAAATGAAATATTCACATTAATAATTTAAGTGTCAACAAAAGTGTAACATACATTTTTGCGTTATATTCTATCGTTTTCTCACAAAAGTTGGTGAAGTTGAGTTTTGTATTAAAAACATGTGATTTATTTTGGAAAACATCCTCCTCATTTAAGCATTAATATAAGAAAGTAAAAACTAAAACTTTGCACACTATTTAAGTTAACCACTCTGTTAAATAAACTGCTTTCAAATTTAATTTTTCATCTTTCAAAAATTTTAAGTAGTGATATTCAAATGCTGACGTACGTAGTAAATGTGTATTGTGCAGTCATTGATTATATACAACATAGATAGTTCACCCAATGGTGAAAATCGTGAGACAAATCCCTAGTGTGGAGATACTTTACTACGGCTCTTCTGAACGAGTGGAGTGCTGCTTCCTAGCGGTAATTCCATACAGTAAACTGAAAGAGAAAAGGGAGAGAGGGAAGGAGAGAGAGATAGAGAATAAGGGAGACAGCCTAAGGAAAAAGGCCCCGTCTAGAATAAACTATCAATTGGTTTGAAAAGGTTTGCAAACCGGTTTGCAAGCAAACTGAGAATTGTCTCTGGTATGTCAAAGTGGGTCCGATGCCCATCCCACCTTCAGATATTTACCCTACCCTACTGATTGAGAACACATGTGATTTTTTGGAAATATTCATACTTAAGTTTCTCCCATAAGTAAATGAATAAAATAAGTTGGAAACTACAAACCTTACATACTATTCAAATGCTTTTATATTTAATATTTCACCTCTCAGAACAAAACAAAAATTCAAAATATTGATATAAAAATGCTGTCTTTGGTGCACTGTTGAGCAAATTTGTTTTGTTGTAGTTGCAATATTTTGTTTAGAAGACATAAAATTATATTGTTAAATTCAAAATAACGTTTACCACAAGAATGGTTATATACTTCTATGCTGTATATACAACATTTTCCTCACAAAAAGTTGATAAAGTTGAATTTTTGCAAAAAATTTGATTTTTTTGAATGTATCCTCCCATTTTAAGCATGACAAGCTGGAAACTTAAAACCATGTACACTATTTATGTTTATCACTCAGTTGACCAGCCTCAATGATCAACTTGGGTAATCACTCGTTATCATCTTGGGTAGCCCCCATGATCAAATTGACGAGCGTCCCGTGATCAACAAGGGTAGCCGACCGTCAACCACTTAGGCCCCCCATGATGATCTTGGATTCCCCCGTGATCCACTTTGGTAACCACTCTTGGTTATTTTGGTAGCCTGTGATCAACTGGGAAAGCCCTGGTGATCATCTGTGGTAGCCACCCATTATAATATTGCCGTTACTACTTTTACTTCACAAAATGTCGGTAAAGTTGAGTTTAAAAAAAATTTTTGTATCCACCCATTTCAGCATGATTAAAACAATCTGGATACTTAAAACCTTGTACACTGTTTACGCTGACCTCTCCGTTTACCAGCCCCTGTGATCAACTTCGGTGTCATACAGTCATCAACTAAGGCAACTGCTGATGACCTTGGTTAGCCTCTGTGATCAACTTGGGCAGACCACCATGACAAACTTGTGTAGCTCCACTGATCATATTGGGAAGCAACTATGATCAATTAGATTAACCAACCGTCAACTACGTAAGTAGCCCCCCTTGATGATCTTTCATAGTCCTATGTGATCCACTTTGGTAACCACCGTTAATAATCTTGAGTAACCTGTAATTGTAGCCTGTGCTCCTGGTAATCAACTTTGGTAGCCACTCGCTATCATATTGGAAAGCACCCATGATCAGCCATAGGTACACCCTCATGATCAACTTAAGTAGCTGTCTATGATCAACTTGCGTAGCTTCTGTAATCATCTTGGGTAGCATCTCACGATCAACGTATCTAGACATGTAATAAATTAGGGTAGCCGATCGTAATAAACTAAGATAGTCCCCTTGATCATCTAGAGTAGCTCCTGTGATCAAGTTTTGTAGCCAATCGCGATTATCTTAAGTAGCCAGCCATGATCAACTTAGGTAGCCACCCGTAATCAATTTAGGTACTCCCCCATTATTAAATGTTATAGCATCCAATATCAACCCTCCCCCCCCACTTAGTTGATATTGGGGCCCACTATAAACTTGGTTAGCCCCCGTGATCAACTTGTGATAAAACTTGGGTAACCCTTCTTGATCAATTTGGGTAACTATCCATTATCTTCTTGGGTAGCCCCGTGATTAACTTGGTAGCCCCTTGCGGTCAACTTGGATAGGCTCCCGTTATAAACTTAAGTAGCCCCATCCTGATTAACTTGAATAGCCTCCTGTGATCAACTTGGGCAGCCTTTCTTGATCGATTTGGGTAACCATCTGTAATCATTGTGGGTGGTCCCCGTGATTAACTGGAGTAGCCCCTCATTATAAGCTTGGGTAGCCAGCCATTGTCAACTTGGTAGCCTCCAGTGATCATCTTTGTTAGTCCCCGTGATCAACTTGAATAGCCACCATGATCATCTTGAGTACCCCCTTGATCAACTTTGTAGCCAATTGTGATAGAATTAAGTTAACCACATATGACCGACCGTATTTGGTAGCCCCCGTGATCAACAAAGGTGATTACTTGAGTAGCAATCTTAGGTAGTATCTGAAATTAATTTGGGTACGAATGTACTGCGGTAGTGAACTGTGATTATCTGAATAGCTATTAATGCAAAAACCACAAGGGGGTTTGGGGGCGAAGACCCCAACTAGCCAAGTGAGTCTAATATCTATATAGCCGCATGTGTAACTCACTGACTGACTGACTCGTGAGAACAAATTCTAACCCACCTCCAGATGAGCTAGAAACTTGAAATTTGGTATAATTGTAGCTTTTACCGAGCAACTGACTAGAAAATTCCGAAAACTAAACATTTTTAATTTTAACCCCCCAAAAAAACCAAAATGGCGGCGGCCGGGAATTTTGAATTATGTGCAGAAGTTTACTTACGGCTTGATTGTTGGCAAAATGTTGGTTGTAGAGCAAATATGGTAGCATACTGCAGAATTGTAATTAAATTTCCTACAATTTTGGTCAGGTAAAAGTTTTTGTATTTTTGATAATAACTATGCAAAGAATTGATAAATTTCACTTTTCGTTGTAAAAATTATATTTTTGTTAAGTTTTTTGTATTTTATTGCCTTATTACGACAATTTAAGAACTTAAAACCCTACAAATTACTTACTTTTACTAATTTGTTATCAAAACTACTATGAAATTTGATTTTTCATAACCTATAAAAAATTCAAAATGACTGATGTGAAAAAGCTGACCTGTTTGCAGAGTTTAGGTTTTTGTTTTACTGAAACTGTAATTTTTTAGAAGTAAAATTTTAGAAGTATTCAAATTAACAATTACATTCTACACAAAAAGTGTTATTTACATTTTTGTAATACTTACTATAGTTTCCTCATAAAAATCGGTAAAGTTAAGTTTTGTCGAAAATATGTGATTTTTTAAATATATCTACCGATTTCAGCATGATTACAGCAATCTGGATACTGGATTAAAACCTTGCACACTATTTACGTTGACCTCTCCGTTTACCTGCTCCTTTGATCAACTTTGGTAGGATCCCGTCATCAACTTAAGCAACCCCCGTAGTGACTTGGTTAGCTCCTGTGATCAACTTGGGCAGATCCCCATAACCAACTTGCATAGGTCCCACGATTATATTGGGAACCTCTTGTGATCATGTCGGATAATCATCCGTAATCATCTTGGGTAGCACTTCTGATCAATTAGGTTTATTATTATTTTTTTAAAGTTAATCAGCCGTGAACATTTTAGGTAACCCTCATGATGATCTTTTAGGTAGCCTCCTATGTGATCAACTTAGGTAGCTGTCTATGATGAACGCATGTATCCCCCATAATCAACTAGGATAGTCGACCGTCCTAAACTTAAATAGTCCCCTTGAGCATATTGGATAGTCCCCCGGGGTCAATGCTTTAACCACACGTGATCATCCGGGGTAGCCCCCTTGATCAACTTTTGTAGCCAACTGTGACTATATTAGATAGCCAGCCATGATCAACTTAGGTAGACACCCTTGATCAATGTTGGTATTCCCCCATGATCAACTTCAGCTCACCCCTGTGATCAACCACCCCTGATTATCTTGGGTAACCCTGTGATCAACTTGGGTACAGTAACATAGATAAATCCTGTGACCAACCTGCGCAGTACCTATGATCGACTTGGTCAGAATAAAAATATTAACTTATGTAGCCCCCATGATGAATTTTGGCAGCCCTACTTGATAAATTTTGGTAGCCAACCATTATCATCTTGTGAAGCCCCCGTAATTAATTTGGGTAGCTCATCGTGATGAACTTGGGTAGCCCCCCCTGTGATACACTTGGGTAGACACACATCATCAACGTAGGTAGCCCTCGTGATCAACGTAGGTATCCTTGTGTTTAACTTGGGTAGCACCCGTGATTAACTTCATAAACCATGAGTAACTTGGATAGAATCCATGATCAAATTAGGTAGCATTTATGATATATCACGGACCGACCATGGAGCCAGGCATCCCTTCAAGGAAGCAAGAAAGTGCTTACGTAAGGTTAGGTAGTAGTACTGTCTAGTCCCAACCTCGCCTTATAAATAAACATTTTAAAAAAATTTTATTTCATTTCATGAGAAGCTTGGGTCTTCCCCCTTCATTATTTACTTTGGCTGCAGCCTTGATCAACTTGGGTAGCATCTGTTATCATCTTAGGTAGCAACCGTGTACAAATTTGATAGCATTCATGATCATTTTGGGCAGAAATCAGCTTGGGTAGCCAATGATGCTTACACCGAAAGGGGGTTTGGGGGTGAAGCATCAACACCCAACGAGTGAAGCGAATTTCTATGAATAATATGAGGGCATATGTGCCACATTTACAATTATGATGCATTTAATATTCTCTATAGTGAATTTTATAAAGAAATGTGAGTCATTAAACAAACTTCCTCAAATGAAGGAAAGTATTTAAAAAGTAATATCATAATATTTATTTTTGAACATTCAGTACTATAAAACCTAAAATGAAGGTTTAATTTTCTGCTTTTGTAAGGCAAATCATTTTTGTAACAACTTTAACCCTCTCCCGTCAATCCGCCTCGAAGCGCCTCCTCGATTGGTGTGGTGCTACTGACGGACCGCCTCCAAACGCCTTCACTCGAATTACAGATGCTTGCGCGATCTGTTATCGCCTCAAAGAAACTTTTGCGGTACTGTCTATATGTAGAATTGATTTTCTATTCTACCTAAACAATAATGTACTGCTCTCTGAGAAACATTATTTTTATGAATCTGCAGCTAAATGCAGTAAAATATATTTCCCTCTCTTTAGTGCTGCTATCTTACGGGCACACTTGAATGGAACCATCAACGTAGCTGACTAAATAAGAAACTAAATTTAATAATATTATTGTACGTATGTACAGTATTAGCGTGTTTGTTTACCGCCAAAATACAGTGATTGTTTGTGATTGATTGACTGTTTGGAGATGTAACAAATGTGACATTCCATTTTGCAAAACCAACTTTTTTTTAGAATACTATAAAGGAAAGAGGTGTGGAAATATCACAATGACTGGTATGTTTCTTGTTTATAATTAATCATTTATTTTAAATATTTATAATTATTTTACATTTGTATATATTTGCTGATATCATACAAACAATATTTTCCAAAAAATATACTAAAACTAAAAATTAGGCCTATGTATAATAATTAAATTTAACTATGTTGTGTATTTAGATATTAATTTATAACGTTAAATAAGCTTTAAAATGATATATAATATGTACTATTTATGTCCAAAACTACGTTTTAAAGAACACGATTACGGAAACTTGATCCAAGCAGTGGGGCGGCCAGAAATAATACTGCCCTGCAGCGTCATGGTCGCGTGGCGGGAATTTAAACGGGAGAGGGTTAAATTGACTTGAGGCTACTTCTGACTGTAGTTTGAAATTGAAAATCTTCAGGAATAAAATTAATTGTTTTCCAAATTAAATGTTTGTTACTGAGTAATATTTCAAAATAAAATGAAAATTAGCATCAAGTGATGCTCTACTTTAAATTATTTTACAAAACTTCTTATTCATTATAGTTTTGAACATTATTATTTATTCAAAAAATATAGTTAGAATAAATTTAAAAAAGCATGTACATGTTAGGTGCATCATTAATTGATAATATTGATGCATACCGTTCATAATGGTAAATCTACTTTTAAACCACTATTATTATTCTTGTCTCCTGTTGCATCCATATTAATTTATACATTTAATATGTTAACAGAAGAAGTTCATTGAACCTAATGCTAAAGATTAGATTTGACTATATTTTTGTAAAGAGTTTTATAAATAATATTTAGTACTTAAGGCACTAACCCTTTGAGTGCTAAAAACTTGAAGTCGACAAGTGCAAAGTTTGGTTCAGAAACTTTTAGTTACAAGAAGGTCCTAAGAATTAATTTTGGTCAACAAATTATTGAGAATATTTTTAGAGGGTTTTAAATAATAAGGTAATTTTATAGAGTCCCATTTACCTATTTATTAGCAAGTCCTTTGACAGTGACCACGTACGTACATATAAAGGTAAAACAAAATAAAACACTCACGGTGATATTTATTAGAACGAGGGTATAAAAAGGTTAATAGAGTCTTCTGTTAACCCTCTTTTGTGATGGGTTAAAGATACGGCCAGTGTACTTGAAATATCTCCGTGAGTATTTTATTATTTTTTTATGTTTTACCATTGTGTAAAGGATTTACCAAAGGAATGTTTAATGTAGTAAGCCTGCTGTCCTGTTCTAAACCAAACTTAAATAATTCAGGTACTGTGAAAAACTTGCATATTAATTCAACCTATCAACCTATTATTAATATCAACCTAAAATTTATTAATTACATCAACACTTTGTATCGAGATCAGTTGCTGTATTACTGACTGTTCAAAAAAGAGGCACCAGCATAGCTCGTGTGTATTTTAAGGAGAATAAGAATGATATTAATATTTATATTTCTTATTTGTATTACTTAACTGGCAAAAATAGCATATTAATTCTAGGTAAAAATAGCAAACAAGTGAAGCTTAATACAACACAAGTGCAATACGATATAATTACAAAAAGTATAATATATATATGGTGACTTTGACTCTACTTTCCACAGACTGAAAGGAAGAAACGTGGTGGTTGATTTCTTTGTGAATCACATAGGTCTCAGGAAGGTAGATGTAGTTTACCAATATTTTGACATTAGATGACCTATGTATATGTACTACATTATATTTGTACATACATACATACATATCCTGTCCCTGTTCAGATTTCACTCCTGGGTCTGGGCCTCCACTAAGTCTCTCCATCTCCTCCCATATCATTACGCTCTTCTTTTCATCTACTTTCACCTCATCCAGCCATCTTCTAGACCTTCCTGGCGGTATCCGGCTTACCATAAGTATTGTTTTTTCACGTTTATCTTTAAAAGTTCCTCCTCTACATACTTCCTTATTTCATTATTTTTATTTAACTCTCATTATATTTGTATTGTTTTAAACCAATAAATGACAACTCTCTGTACTGGCACATAGTTTTTTAAGGACAATGTAAGCTTCATTTCAAATAAGTCTAAACATTCATAGTTGTAGTATATACGGGGTGTCCGTAATTCTCTGAGGATTTTTTTAGGTATTGATTGTGGGTAAAAAACAAGACATAATATCATATTTAAAAATTCCAAATCACATCCGGTACCCTTACCATTTTGTAATTTTTACAAACTATTTTTTATTTTTATAACTATTTTACCTATAGAGTTGAAATTTGGTGTGCGCATTAATATAATTATTTTCTTACTAAAATTAAAAATCTTAATTATTTTCAAAATGGCGGCACTTTGAAATGTTTGATCCTTAATAACTTTTGAAAGGTTAGTAATACAAAATAAGGGCTAAGAGCATTTTCATTACAATAACGTCACAAATCACTTTAGTAGTAGCTTGTAGTGTTTTGGTTAAAAGTAATCAGAATAGATCGCTGATGTATTGTTTTGTTTGGTTGACTCGCGTGGTATGACACATTTACCCGTAAATGATTAAATACAAAAATACTCAAATCTCAGTTTTTTTTGTCGTCCAATTTCATACAACATTACATTTTTGGATTGCAAATAAAATTTGCCAATAAAAAGGTATTCGTGTGATTTTTTTTCGTATTCCTAATCTTTCAAAAGTTCTTTAAGGATCAAACATTTCAAGGTGCCGCCATTTTGAATATAACTAAACAAGTTTTTGATTTTTTTAATTTTAGTAAGAAAATAATTTTATTAACACGTTCACTGCGTCGTGAGACACCGGTGACTCATGGCGCATATTTCGTCATTGCGTTTGCTATGAACAAAATATATCGCTCCTTGCGGCAAGCGTTATTCACTAACCAATATAGATATTTCGGTATTGGTTGTACTCCCAGACGATATTATTTTTTCTTGTCTTGATGCTTGTGTTATTTTTGTATGCGTCACTGGTGACTCAGGCCGCACTGAATTATACATTTGCGGCATGATTCACCGGTGACTCATGAGCCAAGTGCTGTTTTTCCGTCTGCTTTCCCGCGTAAAACTACCGCAGTACGTGCTTTCATCGCTGTAGGTTACTACATAGAACCAAATTTATAACTGAATCCCATTTGTTGTTGGTTTTATTATTGTTTGTTATTTGGAAGCTTCAGTATTCCACAATCACCAAGGTAATGCTGGAACTCCTTACTGGAACAACCATGGTAAATTCCTGGATTGTGTTTGAGTCAGTTAGTTAGTCTACCAAGAATACCATATCTGAAGTTCAAGGAGAGTGTCGCCAGGAGCTTATTATAAAGAGCTGAAATGATACAGAGCCCAGGTATTAGAAAAAGGGTACATTCTCTGCAGAAGATGGATGGCCCAGTTCGGAAGACGCGAAGAAGGTGCACACTGCGCTACAAAAATTCTAGAAACAACCTCTCAGTAAAAGATGCAGCAAAGGCCACAAATCAAGTGACAACTTACTGTGACAATTGCCAGAACAAACCATTTATGTGTTTGGAATGTTTTAATAATTTTCACAAGTAGACAAGTATGAGTAATAATAATTGTACTTTTTTTGCTTTACAACTAAAAATGCTATACACATATTAGCAATAGTGATGGTCCAATATAATTTTCATTTTTATCACTAGTATTTTTTTAAAGTAATAATTTTACATTTTATCTATTTATTACTGTGCACAAGTAGACAAGTTTGAGTAATAATAATTGTACGTTTTTCTGCTTACATGCTATATACATATTTGTAGTAGACCTATATAATTTTTATCACTATTATTTTATAAAAGTAATAATTTTATATTTTGTCTTTTTATACTGTTTTCTTAAACCATAGCAAAGTTTGTAATATTTTGTAATAAATCTATTTAAAATTAAACGTACGTTTATAACATTTTTGAATAAATTTCAAAACTTGATGTCTAATAATAATTAGTCTAAAAGCCTCGTACATAAAACTGTAGTAAGAAATGGATTTCTTCACATTAGAATCAAAAACAATAAATATAATAAAAACTGTTAAAAATTAACTTCTGTTTTGCGGCATGAGGCACCGGTGACTCATGGCCAGTTGGAATAAAACGAATACGATACTGCTAAATGGCAGATGACGTTCTAAAAGTACCTATAAACGCTGATAGAGCGCTCCACTCGTCATTGGTGTTACTTAGCAACGCCATACATTTTGAACGACGCATGAGTCACTGGTGGCTCATACCGCACTGTTCAACAATTGCGAAATGAGTCACATGTGCCTCACACCGCATTCTTAATCAGATCTAAAATTTTGAAAACGCAGTGAAGGTGTTAATGTGCATACCAAATTTGAACTCTATAGGTTAAATAGTTATAAAAATAAAAAATAATTTGTAAAAAATACCAGAGGTAATTAAGAATTTTTAATATTATTATTAAAAACATAATTATTACTTAATTAAGTAATAAAAAGATCCGCAGAGAGTTCAGGGACACCCTGTATATTAGATATTATATATACGCGTATCATTCTTTTCAGTTTTTCTATCAAATATTTATATATACATAATAATAATGAAATAAATTCATACTTACTGTAAGTTATTTAGGCCTATATATTTAACTATTTTTTAAAAATATTTTTGAATTTTCTTGGTATATAAGCAATACTAATAAGATAATGATTGAAACTTCAAGGCATGCAAAAGATGCCAAATATTATGCTAACTTCAGAAGTATAAAGGTTGATTGGATTAATTTGTATGCAAAATATATTTTACAGCATTTTTTAACCATGCAATAACATCAGTTTTGAGTGCAAGGGATATGAGTGTATCAAGCATCCAAATTATAAATAAAATCAAAATTTTATAAATTATGCACTAATTTTACTATATACGTAAATAAAAACTATATTTTTAAAGCATAAAGACAACGTTTATAAACTAAATAACCTTAATTGTTTGATTGATGCAAGCACATGTCAGAAACTATGAAACCTGTCTGCAGCTGGTATTGCCTGTCTGTTGAAGGCAGCTGATTTTGTTGTCAGAATAATTATTCGCAGTGCATCCCATTGAGTAATACAATATTTCAATACAGTAAAAAATGATATAATAACTTTTTCTACATCAATATCATATGATTTAAGAGCAAAACGATGCTAAATAACCATTTTAATTACACATTTTCGAGATCGCTACATAACACTTTTGCCTTATATAAGGCGTTCATTGGGTTAAGATACTTTTGTGTGATATTATACTTGTTCATAACAAATATTCAAGCACCAATATAATAAAGTACCAACACAGACTTAGATGACATTAAATCGTCACTTCTTTCATTCTGTACTATTAACATCAAAAGAAGTCAACTTCTATTTATAGAGAAGGTAAAATCGCTAGACCTTTAAAGAGTATAAATATCAAATAAAATAAGGTTATTCTCAGAACAACATATAGCCAACTGCTTGATCACTTAAATCATTGTTCCGTTCATTAATGTCAGGGTTTATGCTTAGCATTGTGACAGTCTGAACTCTGTACTTCTTCTATAAAAGACTGATGCAAACTTAAGACTATACTTTATTCCTAAACAAGAACATTTATCATTATGATTATCTTAAAACAATTTTAATTTGATCAAAGTCAGTTTTTGTACTGTCAAGAGCCGAACAAACGTTTATTATTATTATTATTATTTATTTATAAGACGCTAATCATCAAGATATGGGCGAATATGGATTTCGAATGAGTGTAGATGAGCGAATGTAGTCATTGTTACAAACTAAGGCTGACTATTCCTTAGAAAGTGTCATTAATTAATAGCCTGATGACAAATGAACAGCCGGTGGTTATCAGCTGATCCTTCTCAAAATGTATTGACTCTGATTGGGATCGAACTGAGAACCTGTAGCACATGAAGCTGGGATTGAACCAACTACGCTACCAACCAATTATTTGGTTGTGAAATGTTGTTCTTTGTTTAAGAAGAAGATTCATTTTTGTAGAACTCCCTTTTGAAAAAGAAAAAGTAGAGCCGATAATATTATCTCACTGTTCTTTAAATTGGAGGTTGTTAGTGAAAAGTTCAGTTATCAGTCATCTTGATTCTCATACTGTCTCTGTTCAATGGACGCCAGTGTGGACAGTAGTGGAGAAGTCCCATCCATGAGGGTTCAGGGAGATAGACGGAATATTCTAAGAAGGGACCTCTGAAAAATTTCTTACTTTTGGACTCCATAGAAGTGTAACCTTGCAACAATCTGACCTTAAGGAACATGTGTCCATAAATGTTTGTCAATAAATATTAGTATTTTAGTAATTTGGTAATAGGAAATTAGGGCTTAAATATTTTTGTGTCTTGTTTGGTAATTAATACTATGAATATTTTGTAGTAGGGGAAGACTTCAAACAGACCCCGAGGGGCCGACAGTAGTTTTGATTTTCAGTAAATAACAGTTCTATTGCTGGAACAATATTCGAACCTGGATTGATACCCTAGATACATACTTTGAGAAACATAAGCCCAGGGTATCAGGGTGATGCTCAGGGTTTGGGTATTTTTCCAGCAATAGAACTGAGTATCATGCTGTCATTTATTGAAAATCAAAACTACTGTTGGTCCCTCGGGGTCTGTTTGAAGTCTTCTCCTACTAAAAAATATTCTTTACCTTACATTCTTAAATATTATTAATATTCATAGTATTAACTATCAAACAAGACACAAAAATATTTAAACCCTATTGATATTAGTTTTAACCTCTGGTATAAATCTAATATTAATCCAATTTCTAAAAATTAATGTCAGTGTCCAACTATATAAGCTTAAAATGTTTTATTTTAGCCATAACTATTTTTTATTGTGGTTCAAAGACTAATTTCGCTAGAAAATCGCTAATTTCTAGTACTTTTGAAACAAGGTAACTAATAAAAAAAAAAAAAAAAAAACTATTAAGCTTAGAATTTTTAAATTTTGACTACATTTGAAGAAGATAATATTTAGAGTTTGTGTAGTTCTTGGAATGTTGACACTTAGATTGAAAAATTGTTCTTGTACTTTTTGTAAACCTTTGCATTATCAGAATTGGCTAATCACATAACCTATATAACATGTACAGCTTTGAATTTGACTTATGTAACAAACAAAAATGCATTTTGAAACATTTGTACTTTCTACGACAGGTTTATATATTTCAACTATACATAAAAAACTATCTTCTTGAAACGTAGTTGAAATCTCAACGTTGTGAGCGTAATAGTTGTTTCCATACAATTTGAAAGTGGAACCTTGTTTCTAAAGTATTAATAATTAGTGTTTTTTTGTCCTCGAACCACACTAAATAATTGAAAAAATAATAATGTGTAACTTAAATGGTGAGACGCAGAATTTAATGAGCTAAAAATTGGTATATAATTTTTATAAATATAATATACCTGAGAGTTAAACTCACATATGTTGCATTCTTAACACTTTAAGTCAATAATAATAATTTAATTACCTAATGGATTCTATTAGTTTTTTGTTCATTACTAGCTATTGAGCAATTTATAAACAACCCATTTGAAGAATCAGTTGACCTTAGGAATGAACAAATGAACAACTTAATGATTAAGCCCTTAATGTTGAATAAAATAAAAAGTATATCAAATTCTCAAAGAGACAGTACAGTAGACATGTTGTAAATTGTTGTTTATTTAATTTTTCTTTGGTTTGTGGAATTTTCTATATTGCAGTTATAACTGATAATTAGAAAAGAATGAATTTTGCCTCTTATACAAACTAAATAACAGTTTTTATTTTATTATAAGGCACAAAAGTATGTGGATTCTTCTTGCAAATTCTGGCGTTTTGCAAAACAACATAACAGTTTAGCCATTGGAGGAGTTAAAAGCACAAAATGCATGTTTTTCATGTATTCTCTGTAATATTGTAGCAAGAAAATTGGTTGTTTCATTGGTCATATTTAAATAAATGTTATCTTTTCATAGTATGTTAATTTTTGTTTGTAAATATTATTTTGATTTCTTTGTCATTTGCCAAATTAAATCTTCACATTAAAATTAGTTCCTTACTTATTGCAATATTAAACACCATTGCATGATGTGGATTAATTTTGCCTAAAAATGTATTACAATTCAACTAATATTTTGTATGATAAAATTAATTCAGCAATATTGATATACCATTTATATTTTGTATGGAATTTAATCTGAACAGATCCACAATGAATTTCATGTGTCATGATTTTTAGCACTCAGAGTTTTAACGTGATTTAATTGAAAGCTATTATTTAATATCACTTTTCATAAAACATGATTTGAACACTCGATGAAGCTTGTATAGATCAATTATTTGTTACATGTTCTTTAAACAGCTTTAATTAACTATATATGTATTATGGCCAGTTTTATTTAAAGTATAAAATCCAACAGTATTTAGTTATTAGATTAAATTTAATGATTTAGTGCCAAATTAGTAAAAAAGGTTTTTAAGATAATTGTGAATGATTTCATAATGTTTATGCACTAAAATAAATTGTATTTAGAATAAAAATGATGTTATCTTCTTTTTAGTCTTAAATGAACCTTAGTTATTTTTATTGTTAAAACTTAAAGAATGCCAAATAAACAATGATATTTGTTTGTAAAGGCCCTTACCTCAAATTTCACAAGTTAACATCATGTACCTCACTTAAATGTTAAAACACAAATTTATAATTAAGTTCATGTTCAAACACATAAAGCATGTACACCTGTTAACCACTCTCATTCATACAAATACATTGGTGATGACTCTTTCCAGTCAACTCATGTATGTCCAGCGGTTATGACTCTCCCACCCACCCGTAAATGTACAGTAGCCCCTTATTTGGCAAGAACAGGCAGTGATGATGTTGGATAATAGGGATTGTTAATAACAATTCTTCTAACACAGGGGTGCACAAATTAGTAGGGACCAAATTTATTTTTACATAATACTAATGGAAAGGGCCCCCGAGTTATCTTTTCACATAGGCACTTGCCGAACCGTACTGGTAAAAAGCTAATTTTACAATTATCTGAGCAAGTTCAGATAATATTTTATTAGGAGACAAAAATGTGTTTAAAGACCATTTTTGTTTTATCTAAATTTAAATAGTCAAAATTTAATTCCAATTTTGAATTTTTTGGCAAATTTAGTTATTAAGTTATCAAATTACTAATTTATAATCATCTTATTTCATGGAAAAGGTTTAGAGGGGTATGTAAAATAAAAATAATACTATCAGAAGGTTGTACAATTTTTATTTTTATAAAAAAACAGAATCCAAGTAAAAGTATATAAAAATGAAAATCAATATATCACCAAACTGACCATGTAATCAAATAGTAGGCCTAATGCTCATCTGGTTATATGCTTGGCATTGTTTATTTTTAACTAGTCTGTCAGTATCAAGTTCAATGTTAGAAGTGGCAATGAGCATGTTTCCCTCCAATAGTGTATCACTTAAACAGGAACAACACTTGGACTTTATTTGTTTCAATAAAGAAAATGATTGCTCGTTTAAGTAGGTACCAAGCAATATTGCTGGTTTTAAAGCATGATCTTTGAGAAATTTCATTTCTTTCGGTAAGTAATTTTCGTCAAATTCAAGGACAGAAATTTCAGAGAGTTTTGTTTTTAACTCATTGTTACACAAAATTAGTTCCATGTGGAGTGACACTGATGCAACATCAGTTGTGAATAGTAGAGAAAACAAAAACTTAAATTTTATACTTAAAATCTATCCAATATCTGTTTACTTTTCAATATATTTTAACGTAATATTGTTATCACATTCTTATTTCAACAATTCAACTAACGGGCCACGGGTTGTGTATCCCTGTTTTTAAGAGTATTAATAAATGAATTTTACCAAGGATTAGACTATAATACTGTATAAATAGTATCCCTAGTTCAGTGTATACACAACAATTTTGTGAAAATGTTTAAAAAACGAACTATCCTAATAAATTTCCCCATTAAAATTACTTATGGTATTAAGTACTGTAGTCAATTTTGTACTCGTCAATACAACGATAAAATGTAACAATATGCAACAGTTAATATAGATATTAGTAAACATTTAACTAAAAGTCACATGAAAACATTTTTTGTGTATAGTTACAAAAGTAATTATAAAAAGGAATTTGAGATTATAAAAAAAATTTTGTTATTGTTAATTTCTTACCTGAAGACTGTCACTTTTCCTCCTCCCTACAAGTGCTGTCTGTATGGTCTAAAATTACCATATACTCAAGACATTGACTAAAGTGATGTAGCTTGCTTACACATTACAGGCCCACTCAAAATAAAGTAAGGACAGTAAGCAACAGAATAAGCACTGTTTGGGAGAAAACATTACCAGGTACTAGGTAGGCCTAAATACAGTTTTGATCATTACAAAACAGTAAAATATGTATAATTTTCAGACAATTTTTATTACAGTATTGCTTTTGGGATGAGCAAATCGGTTGAAATGGAATGACGAACAACTGTCAGATAATGAGACTCTGTTGTATATGTATATATTGAACTATAGATGTAGGATTATGGTTTTTTTTTTTTTGCTAAATCCTGAAATTAAACCAAACAAGACAAAAACAAAATAAAAATCAGGAAAAGGTGTGAACTAACCCCTTGCACCTGCCTGTACCAACATGTGATTTTCTTCTTATGTTGTAATGTAATATATTGTCGAAGCATAGTAACCATAGCTTGAATGAACCACCTGTTATCCAACCTTCACAGAAATACGTTGAACGTTGGGCTCGTAGTGTCATAGGCCTTGTTTACTTTTCCAAATGTTTTCAGTTTGCTTTGTAACTTCTAAATCTTTAAAGTTGTAAGTATATTTTAATGTATAGAAAAGTCTTTTGATTAAACTTAGATGGGTCACAGAGACACAAATTTGTCAAGTAGGTGATCAGATTACATGATGTGCTTGGCTATCTATACTGGATGTTCTCTGGGTTACCGACAGAGTATTCTATAGCTATCTATCAAACAAGTCAATTAGCTGAAAATTAGACCAATTCTATGTAGTCCGAATTCCATATAAAAGAGTGGATTCCTTAGTTACCTTGTATATTGGGCTATTAAGAAATATAAATCCTATTAAGAAATCCTCTGAGCATAAGTCAAATTCAGGCAGTAATCAGACTACACAGGTCATCCAACTCGTCCTTCACTCATGTAATAATTCATATTCACCTCAAATTATATACATATTTGTGTCAACATCTCATATTCGAGAATATACTACTAGATTTTTATTTTTACAGGAGTTTACCTTAGTTGATGTTTGTTTATCTTCAAATTATAAGTTCAAGTACAGTAATTACAAACAAATTTTAAAAATATGTTTTTTAGCTTTTTCAAAAATAACGAGGGTAATTTGAAAAGTGAGAAATCTGATACAGTCAGGTCATATATTGCTGGTAATAACATTGGTTTTGAATAAAACATTTAAACTTGTTAAGTCAGAAAACATCATGCTTTTCAATTTGGAATAGGTTTCTGTCTTCAGACTACTATATCATTATTTTTATATTATTTGACAATTTTTGTTCATAAAATAAAGCAGATCCAGCTGTAATACTAACTGTAAACTAATTTTTACAAAAACACTCTCATAATCAAATGATAGGACAGAAGTCACAACCTGCGACTTTTCACTGTGATTTTAGAACCTGTGATTAGAGTTCCGAACGAAACTGCTCACTAATCACTCCAGTGATCCGCCATGCCAGCGCTCATTCAGCTCTTCTACTCATCAGCTCAGAGCTTCATTGAGACTCGCCCAGCCAGTTCTATCCTTTCCTGCGCTTTTATTTAAATAAGTTTAAATTATTTCTTGCGATTTCGCTCAGTCTCATTATGAGTAGATCACAAAGCTCTATGCTGTCCTTTAAAAATAAAAAAACATATAGCTCCAAATTATAATTTATATTGTTTTTAAAACTAAAGAAAGATAATATGAGGAGTACAATACAACTTGTGTAATCTGGCTATTGAGATGTAACAACTTATTTTTCAATGGTATTGTAGAGGTCGACAGGGATGGACTTGAGCAGTGTTACATTCATCCGATGATTGCAGTTGATGATCGTCTGCACTGATAGTTCTGTTACAGATTATTATTCTCAGATATGAGATGCTGATACAACTTTTTGCATTTCTTAAGATGAGTATCAATGATTATTTGAACACAGCCCAGTAGCAAGGGCAAGCTTTACATGTAATTCAAATCAGCTAATTGACAAGTCTGATATTCAGTTCTTTCCCTCCTCAACATCAGCATATTGACTACCACAGAACATCCTACACCTCTAGCAGTGTCAACTCCGATAGCAACCATTGAGCGGACGACGACATGTTGGTAGTAGAGTTCCAAGCATAGAACATATGGCCTCCAATCTCCACAACACTTGTCCCCAAGTAGCTGGGTTTCAGGACTGATAGAATAAACTTTACAGAATACATTTTGGGAGTAAACTGACACCCCTTTGTGACATTCAATGCTCATACAGTCCAGAGCTCTGTCCATCAATGCTGAGCTTGGTGAGTTTTGAGGCAAGGTCATGACTAAAAGTAATTCACCTGGACACGGTTTTATTCTGAAATTGTCTTTTTATTCCTTTGAGTGATCTGTAAATTCCCAGACAATTATAATACTTTTCCTTTTCATAACATAAAACTGTAATACAATGTAGGGAATGCAGGAAAGATTGTTGAAACTTCCTAACTTTATGGAATAACAAGGCTTATTAGAATGCTTTTTATAAAGGCTTGACCAAGGCAGAATCATTATAACCTTGATAAAGAATTATGATCCTTAATGTGCCATGTTCCTTTGCTAAGTAATGTGTCTCTAGGAGCTTTAGAAAAGAATACTTACCGTGATTTTGCTGTGAATATTAGGATCTGTATGGGTGCTCGGCCCTTTAACGGAAGGGTAAATCTCATGGTCATGGTGGCAGAGTCACAACCAAGGTCTATGGACACAGCTAAACTCTTTGCCGGCTTATCAAAAGCATCCTACCAATTTGCTTGATTAAGATTAAACGAGTTCAAGAAAAGCACTTTTCTAGTTGTAAGGTGTTACACTTTTCAAGAAGTTCATGATGTGATCACAGATCTTCTATCAGTTCTATCTGGGGAAGCAGCCGAATTAGAAATGTTTAAGGGTATTCGATCGAAAATTATTTTTGAAATTGTTTGAATAAAATTGTTTGTCTTGTTATAAGTAATAAGTATGTTGAGGGAAAAATTCAAAAAAGATTTTTTACGGAGATGAGGCTACCTAAAGTGGCTAATTTGGCCTTTCTTGGTTCCTAACTCATTAACAAACTGTGCGATATATTTTATTTAAATTTCGAGAATATAGCGGACAAATGGTACTAACCAACCTAGAGGTAATTAAAACTAATATTAAAAAATTGTTTTGAAAAGTGTAACCAATGATTATTTTATAACTAATGTCTGAGCAAATTACGATTTGATATTTGTACAATTATATTTGGCAGGAAAAGTGAATTAATACATAGCAAATTTATTGATAAAGTTTACAATAAATAAGGGAGTTATTCTCTGTTGTGCTCGGGACATGCAGCAAGAGTGCTGTTACTCCCCCATACAAAAAACAAGGGATTCACTCTGCTACTCGTGGCGGCGAAAAGTTGAACTAAACTCCATCCAGCAGAGCCTGAGCTGGTCGGATGAACACCCTTAAAATGAATATCTCAAACATGCTGATACTAAAGTAAGCTTCTGATAATATTTTATTCCATAAGTGAAGAAATGTCTAGTTTCCAAAAACCTAAGGTAAGAGTTACTTTGAAACCAGCTACAGAATAAGGAAGCTGATATGGAATTGTCCATTGAATTTTTTCATAGGGGTTTAGCTTCATACAATTAAAATAAATGGTATACCAGGTAACTGACATAAATTTCTCCCTTTTCCTTTGTTATGTTAGATTGTTTAAAAAAAATGTATAATAAAAACAGATGTTCAAATTATTACATATCTCAGGAATGTACAGACTAACCCATTTTTTATTTAAATAAAAGTATGAAAAAATCTTCAAAAACAGCTGTTCAGTTAGTCACATAACCAGATTTTATGCAAACAGCCTTCAACAGCTTGATTTGTGGCCTTCGGCCTACAGCCTCAACTTAGTAGGGTGGTAACTAAAATATTTTCAATTGTAATTTGCATCTTTACTAAAAATTTAATCAAAATCGTTAAAAATGACAAATTGAATTTTAAAATGTTTTTGCCAGTAAAAAGATGTTATAACTAAAAACTATTAAGTTAGGGACATGCGGTTTTAACTAAAATAGTTTTAATTCTAATTCCCATCTTTGCTGAAATTTTAATCAAAATCGTTAGTAGTTTTTGAGAAGATTCCATTTTGTATGTTTTTGGGTATAAAAATAAAAAAAAAAAAATAAATTTTGAAAAAAAGTGAAAAAACAGTCTGGATATACAATGGCTAAATACACCTACATACTAAATTTTGTAAAAATCAATCCATCCGTTTGGTTTCCAGTGAAGTGCACAAACACAGACAGACACACATACGGACAGACACCAACCATTTTTT
The DNA here is from genome assembly GCA_035578905.1 of Stictocephala bisonia. Classification (NCBI taxonomy): domain Eukaryota; kingdom Metazoa; phylum Arthropoda; class Insecta; order Hemiptera; family Membracidae; genus Stictocephala; species Stictocephala bisonia. The sequence goes on from JAQJVL010006300.1 coordinate 21,662, forward strand.
TAAACCACTTTTTTGGGTTCAGTGGGCCTTAAAATGGATTTTTAGATCAACTTGTAGAAAATTTTGTTTGGCTGATCACAATTCTTTCTCTATGCTAATGCATATGGGAGAAAGTAAAAGTAGTTACTCAATTATCATTGTTGAAGTTTTAGTATTGTTAACTTTTATATTTATTATTGTTAGATTTGTTAATAAATTTTTACAAAATCACCAATAAAAAATACCTTTTTCGAGGCCTTTTGCCAGCAAAGCTTGCATCATCAGGCAAAACAAATTTATATTTGGTTATAAACAAAACAACACAATAATTAATTTGAAAAACATATGGTAAATTACTAATATACACACACACACACACACACACACACATATATATATATATATATATATATATATATATATATATATATATATATATATATATTAGAATGTATAATTTTGTATAAAATGTGATGATAATAAAAGAGAATTTTGAATAGGCCCACTTTCATTATTCATTAAAGATGAATCACTTTTGTTAATATAATAGGTTTCCCAGGCATTTAAATGTTTTGAAGATGAAACGGACTATTATTTTTGAATTTTCTTTTGTGATGCTATGGTTTGTTGTTAAGCAATGTTTAGCAACTGCTGATTTTTCTTCTCTATTAAATTTAATATGTGAATAATGTTCTTTAAATATTATTTTTAAATTTCTCTTAGTTTGTCCTATGTATTTTTCTTCACAATTGTCACAATTAATTTCATAAATTCCAGATAGATTTTCATTTTTAATTTTGTCTTTAGGATTATTTAGTTTGTCTTTTAATTTGTTTACAGTTTTGAATGAAGGAATTATATTTGTATTTTTCTTGAAGGAATGTTAAATGGTTTTTGATAATTGTTTATTAAAGGTAAAACTTGGCCAGTAATTTACTTCTTTTTCTTTTATTTCTAGTAATGTAGTTCTTGATTTTTTAATCTTTTTCTTAGTAGATTTATTTAAGATATTATCAATTAATGTAGGATTGTAACCGTTGTAAATAGCAATACCTTTTATATATGAAAGTTCTTTTTCGAAATTTTCTTTATTTAAGGGTGTGTTTATTAATCTATAAATCATCCTATGGAATGCAGCTCTTTTTTGAGCTGGAGGATAATATAAATCATTAGTGATGAATCTGTTTGTATGCGTTGGTTTTCTATAAATATCAAAATCAATTTTCAGAGAATTTGTTGAGCTTCTTGCAATTTATATGTCTAAAAATGGTAATTTAGAATTAGATTCAGATTCATAAGTAAATTTTATTGTTGGGTAAAAAGAGTTCAATTGATTAAGAACGTTTTTTTAAATTTTGATTTGTATTAAATACTGCAAATATATCGTCAACATATCTAAACCATTATTGAGGAAAATATGGTAATGTGTTTCAAAATTGGTCATGAATAGGTTGGCTACAAATGAGTTAATAAAAGAATTTGAAGTTATTGAATCTTAGCAAGCATTGGACGGTGTCATGAGTATTTTTGCATTAACCATTGAAATTCAAAATACATTTTTTCATAACAAACTTAACATTCATAACATTTTGATCTGACCTTACGGAAACATAATTCTTTAAAATCACTTTTTAATGAAATAACCCCCTAACAGAAATTAAGTTTACAATTCAGTGTAAAATGAGACAAAAATACTATATTATATAATCTATTTTATCATAGTTTAAAATTATGCTCATCCAAGTAATATAATTGGGCTCTAATTGAATGTGGGTTGTCTGGATAGGGGCTTGTTAATTATGTGCACATTCTCCATTGTATTGGCGTAAATTTGATTCACAGTAGTCAATCAGAAGTTTTACTGTCACACTTGTCTTAGTGGACTTTTGAACTTGATTGCTATTCCAGACAACAGTCAACACTAATTAATTAGTTTTACGGTTTGACACATATTAAAAAAAAAAACAAATGGTTTTGATTAGAAATCAAGTAATTATATTGTATTTCATGTAGCAGCATAGAACAAATTGTCTAAGGTATTTTATTAACTAAGCACAATTCTACCTTGGTTATGTTGCTGATTAATTTCTTATGAATCAAAAATGTACGAATAGAAATCTCTATATGATTGGTTACAAAATCTTGAACTACCTGTAATGTTCTGTATCTTCAAAATTTTTCTGATACTCTTATTTATTAATAACACATTTGGAATTAATATACTTTTACGTAAAAAGAAACAAAGCATAAATTAAAACAAAATATATTCTCAAGAACAGCAAAGCCATTTATTTTTATTTCATTTTAACAAGGCTTTTCAAGTACAACAAACCTAATATATTGAGATCAACTTTAAACTTACTAATTTTAGATAGGACTGAAAATTATAAAAATGCAGTAGTATGTTTTATTTTTATTTGTAATTCAAAGGTGAAGATAACAATATTTTTTCAGAATTATATCATTTGACCAGAACAACATTTTCTTACTTATTTATTACTGATTTCAACTATTCAATTGATTACAATTCATTGTGTTTTTACAGATAAGGATATTTCTCTTGAGAAACAAATGAAAAATGATATAAAACAACAAGAAAATACACAAATTTTCAAGAATTGCTTTGATATAATTTTTTTATCAAATTCACTTTAGAAAAATTTTTTGTTATAATCGTTCTCTTGTTTCTTGACTATTTGACCGTGGAAATTAATGTATTTGGTCTACTAATCTGTTCTACTAAACATCTTAAAGTTAATACTGCACATTTTTCATAATTCATGCATTTTCATAAGTTTCAATAGTGGTCGATCTAAGTTATAACCTAATCTGGAATGTTATGGCATGAAGGTGAAAATATTGCATACATATCCTGTCTTATCTGAAATATAACATAGTAAACATTTATTACAAAGTCTATAAATAAAATATATTGCAAGAATAAAACACAATCAAAAATTTGCACAGTAAAATAATGTTAATCATAACAAACAAATTATTGTTGATTAAAGAGGTACTATATAATGTTTATTTTTAAAATAATGTTAATCATAACAAACAAATTATTGTTGATGAAAAAGGTACTATATAATGTTTATTTTTAAAATAATGTTAATCATAACAAACAAATTATTGTTGATGAAAGAGGTACTATATAAGTTTAATTTTAAAATAATGTTAATCATAACAAACAAATTATTGTTGATGAAAGAGGTACTATATAATGTTTATTTTTAAAATAATGTTAATCATAACGAACAAATTATTGTTGACGAAAGAGATACTATATAATGTTTATTTTTAAAATCTAGCTATGAAGGTTTATAAGTATAATTTTTAAATAATAGTGTTCCAGAATTTATTTGGAGAATATTTGGTAAAATCTAGAATAAGTAATCTTGAATGCCATTCAAAATAACCCACTTACTTCTCAGCTCCTTTATCTGTGTTTTTTAAGGGTTGATTAGACAGATCTTTGACCAGGTCAATATATCGTTTGAAGTCTTTCACCTCGTCTTCTTCTGTCAGTGTGTACAGCTCTTGCAGGTATATAGGATCGTAGAGTACTTTCAGCTCCAACATCAGTCTTCCACAGTTAGCTCTCATCTCCAATACATTATCCAGCATTTCGTTGAGTTTTGACAAGTTATCAGACATCTTTTTGTCCAAATCTTCATAAAAGAGTTTTGGAGACATTAAATTCTCTGCACTTTCCATTTGTTTGTGCAGTGATCTGTAAAGCAAATAAATAACTAGGCTTCGTTTATTTCATAAAATAAATGTAAAAAAATATTTTAAAAGTATGATTAAAGATTAACAGCATAAAGAATAGATGTAACATCAAGAGTGAAGGGATATAAATAAATAAAGAATTTTAATAAATATGCAGCAACATTCAAGTATATTATGCATGTGTTAGTAGTAGTGGTAATCCATATATCTACTTTAATAATACTCTATATTATGATTCAAGATAGTTTTTATATCTGATCTAAACTAGGGGTGTCCTTGTTGTGTGGTAGTCTGGGTCGATATTGTGCAGGGAAGACAACTAAGTATCAGGCTTATGATTATCTAAAATCCATACCAATACAATGTGGTTCAGATTCCACGTAAAGCTGTTGGTCCCTTAGTTTATCTCTCAAAAGAACAGTCGAACCTAGTTAATAATAAGATTACACAGGTAATTCACACTCATACTACACTCATAATCATTCATATTTGCCTTAAAATATACCCAGTCTGTGTCAGTGTCTCATATCTGAATAATGAATGAATTTAATATTATATTAATATCCTACTCTCAAACAGATAGGGCTATTATGAAAAATGAAAGCCTTCAGTTAACACGTTTGTCCAAATACAACTCAAAGATATATTATTAAACAATATTAGAAGTGCCTTATTATAATACCACTATGAACGATTGAAAAACAATCACAAAATAACAAGGCCCAGTTACAATTCGTAAGCATTGGATTTAAACAAATCTCCTAATAAGTAAAGAGTACTAAATTTGTTTTCCAAAGTCTACTATTGAATTTATTATACAAAGTATTTTTAGGACTTATTGGTTATAATTCTTAATTTATTATAAACTTTAGTATTAAAATCAGAAGTAAATAATTAAAATTAGCTGACATTATAATCTTAAGGACTATATTCTGGCTCCATTTTCTACTTCAAACAATTTGATAAATTATAAATAACATATTGTATCATTCTGTTCTCAGTAACTTTGATAATTACTTTTTTACTGTAGACTATTTGTTTAAACTATTCTAAATAAGTATTTTACAGTACATGTCAAAGGAGCCCTGCCTCTAATAATAACTAACAAGTAAGTTATAGCTGATGTGGACAGATTTGTAAAGTCTCTGTTTAGTATAAGCAGAGTATAACTAAAGCTAACTGACATACTCATATATATCTTATTAGTTTAGTATATAACAGCTTTACTGAGGATATTCAAGTATCTGCCACAAATTACCCTTTATGGATATTCTTATACACTGTTTAAGTAATATTACTTGACAGCACATATTTTTCACAATAGTTTAAACATTCTACCTGATATAACAGAAGTGTACTTTAGGTATTTATGCAGTTTCTTGCCACCAAACAAATTTGGAACATTTTACTTGAAATGGGTCTAGAATTGCCTGTATTTTCACGAGATATGCTTTTTATTCCGCGGAAATAACATATTTTACCGAAAAATTTGAAAAACCAATGTCACAACTTTTAGTATTTTTGTCATATTTCCGTTAATTTAAATGGTATTTTAATCATCTTTTTTAACTGTAATTTTTTTCCTTGCGCTGAATACAAATTTGAAAACTATTTTGCTCTATTACAAATATTTCTCGAGAAATAACGGAAAAACTACTATCGCGGCGGATCGCGATTAGCGGCCATTACGCGATCATTATATACAACAACTATTAATCACAAAAACCGAATTCACCTATATTCCCGCCGGAGTGACGGCCCACAGGCCGTCACGGAGGCGAAACATTTGAATTTAACGCAAATTACGAATTTTTGTTGAGAAAATAGACAATTAGGATAAGTTAGGTTATGTTTGGTTATGTCAATAAAAAATGCATTTTCGAGCTTGAAAAATAATTTTACTACACAACCAGTTATATGTTTGTTTTCAGCATAAAAAAACACGAGAAATGAAAAAAATGTCAAAAAATAAAGATTTTTAAAAAAGTTGTTTTTTTCATTATTAGATAAAAAACTAGTTTTTCGATTTTTCGGTAAAAACGAGTTTTCCGCGGATGAAATCAAACTCCTCAAGAGATATAAACTCATTTTTCACCACTTTTTTAACATGAAATTATATTTTCAGAGGTGGCAAGAAAGTGCATAATTACCGTACTTTATTGTTTTGTTTTATTGTTTGTACTGTATTTTGACAATTTAGTCTTTTTCAATAAAATTACGTTAATTCCATACTTTCACAGTTATAGATATTTCATGAAGTCTATTTTATGACACTTGAGGAATGTTATACAAATTTAAATCTAACCTTAATCTTTTAACAATCAAAATTTAATAAATAATCGATAAGCATATCAGTCAGACTGTAAGAATGTAGAGCGCTTACAGAACGAACTATACCTCAGTTTCAAGTTTGTAAATAAACTTATGTGAAAACAGGACATATAAATGAAAATAGAGCACATGAACACAAATAAAAATTATTTCCTAAGTCCAATATATTTTTCATTATTTCTCTCTTGATGAAAATAGTAAACAAATAATATTGATAGTCTATTCTTATAAATATGGAGGGGGATTCTATTCTTAAGAAAGCAATTTTAATTTAAAATACTTCTTTAATAAATATTAGTTTTATCACAATCCCATTTAATACAAATAACTGATTTATTCAAACTGTGTGGATTTATTCTGTTTGTGTTTATTCTGATTTATTCATAGTTTGTGTGTAGCCTATACAAACTATGTTACATGTTTGTGTAGGCTATTTAGGGCAATTTAAATGAAACATCCATATCAATTAAATTATACATTTAGAATCGTTAAAGTCCAACCTAATACCAATGATCTAAAAATACCAAGTACGAACCACAAAATCATGAAACAGTTTCTCTTTTGTCACATTTGATATATGCATCTATTTTTCATTAGGAATGAAAAATATCCAGTTACGTTGCATTGTAAATACTGAACAATATACAGTATTAGGTCCAGTTGGCCAGTTACAAGACAAACGGAAAACTACTCACCGACACCCTACCGGCAACGGAACCGGAAACGAGCTATGAATAATTAGCAACCAAACCCAATGGAACTAAAATTATATAGAATATTTACTCTTCTCCCCTAAGGTATGGATTTAGTATTTAACGTGATAAATACGTTAAAATTGTACATATTAAATAAGCTGTCTACGTTATGAATTAAGTAAAATTAAGTTTTCTCTGTAATTTCAAAACAATCTGAGAAGAGAGCGTTGCATTCTAGCGCATAACTATTTTCTGTGTTCCAAGAGGTATGAGTTAATTTCAAATCATTGTATTAAGACTATTCAGTCGCTCTGTGGGTTTCGCTCCTCACCCCAAACTATTCAGGAGCAGACTCAATTAGTCTAATCGACTCTGTCAGTGGTCGGTTCAATCTGGAACCTGAATCAATTTGATTTTTTAGCAATACTGTAGTTCGATATAATTTAAACTTGAAACAGAACATATTATTTCTTTCAGAATATTTGAATGGATGAAGTATTAATTTAAATACCGGGTGTTCAAAAAGTCTGGAACCCCCTTAATATTTATTTTATTAATCAACGCAGAACAGTGAAACTCTAGGATTACGTCTTTACTGTAGTTACTGACTTATTGGTCGTTTTAACTGTCCTTTTTCGCTTTGGGGGGGACGTCCCGTGGAGGAAATCTGAAAAATCTTAAATGTAAGCATAGGTCGAGTTATACATCTTTTTAAAGATCGTTGTAAGAGGAACACGTTGCCGCAACCCCGACTGAAAAAAGACTATTCGTTTGGAAATAAGAGCCTCTAAAAGTTTGGCTTCATTAGAACTTTGAGAGCCTACTATTTCCAAACTAGTAGTCCTTTTGCAGTCGAGGTTGTGATAATGTATTCCTCTAACAATGACCTTTAAAATGAGGTATAACTCGACTATGCTTACATTTAAGATGTTTTAGACTTCATCCACAGGACGTCCCCCAAAGTGAAAAAGGACAGTTAAGATGGCCAAAAAGTCAGTAACCACAGTGAGGACGTAATCCTAGAGTTTCATTGTTCTGTGTTTATTAATACTATATAGTAAAATATTAAGGGGTTGCAGACTTTTTGAACACCCCGTATATTGTTAAGTTTTTTTATTTCAAAATTTAATTCCAAAATTGCAAACTTTTTACAGAAAAAGTTACAAAAACAGTCTGCCCATTCCCTTATTAGACTATTGATCTGTGCGAAAAACTTATTCAGACACAGTAAGGGGACTAACCAGTACATTAAGTGGATATTTGGACATTACTCACAAAAACATCCAGTTAAGGCCAAGATTCGAATAACGCAACTCTAAAGGTAGCAGTACACTATCACCGAACATTCACCCGAATGTTTTGCCGAATGTTCGGGTCAGATTTCGACCACGAATGTTGACGAATGTGCAACACGAATCCTCCCGAATTATCCAAGTACACCATCGGCTAACTTCGGCCGAACCATGCCGAACCCAATACTGCGTAGTTCGCGC
>JAQJVL010006301.1:0-29876 GCA_035578905.1 Stictocephala bisonia
TATTTTTTATATATGAAAAGACGCCATATTGGATGGGGGGAATTTTGGGGAGGGAATTTTCCCACGGGGTGTGAGTTGGCGCGGGCGGGAAAAGACGCCATATTGGATCCGGTCGCCATCTTTTGTATTTCATGACGTCATATTGGACAAAAAAAGTGCATTTTATATAGTATAATAAGGAAAAAGTTAGGTTAGGAGTGAATTTTATATAGTATGATGTGGGAATTTGAGGGAAATTTGAGGGTAATTTGAGGGTAATGTGTGGGAAGTGAGGGAAATGAGGGAAATGTGAGGGAAATGTGAGGGAAATGTGAGGGAAATGGGGGAAATTTTGTGGGGGAGGGGGTGGGGGGTTGGCAACACTGCGCCGCCATCTTGGATCCGGCCGCCATCTTGGATCCGGTTCCGGCCGCCATCTTGGATCCGGTTCCGGCCGCCATCTTGGATCCGGTTCCGGCCGCCATCTTGGATCCGGTCACGTGACCAAAAAAAAGTGAGTCTCGCTCCAGCAGAAAATAACTACTGACATCGTAGGCTTTTGCCGCCCTAATTACTTTTTTATACACTTTTTTTATAATTATTAAAAAAGATTTTGAAATTCAAATTTGTTGTGTCATGTGATATTTTTGAATACAATTTTATTTTTTCCCTTGAAATGAGTATACCTTTGGTGATCCATTTACATTTATTGTTTTTTTGTGTTAATTTTATTGTCTTTGCTGGGCAGTTCACATAAAAATGATAGTTTAAACAGTTTTGAAACTTTTCAAATTGTAACTCGACAGGATCATTTGAATTGAGAAAATTCCATCTCTCCATTTGCAACGCAGATAACAAGTGCAACAGATTTCGTGCCTAGTGTCCCTTATTGTTCTTTTTGATATATTCTCCCTTGCCGGTTTACAATTACTAATAATGGTACAAATGATGTTGACGCCGGAAGAGAGAACATCGTTTTTGAGCATCTGGAGGAAATCCTTTTGATGTACTTGAGGTCATCCAGTGTACTAGTGGTGCCCCTAACTATAAGGTTTGATCGACATCCCAGTAGTCACATCCACCAGACTGTCAACCGAGTAAACACTTACATTACCGAGCTGTGTAGGCGACACGGAATGTGGAGATGGTTGATATTAGGAGCATCGGAAGACAGCATCACACATCCCATGGACTGCACCTTCGCAATAGTGGAAAGCGTCTTCTTGCTGGGCTGATTACGGAAAGGCTAGCTAGCTTGCCGGTAAGCTGTCCTGCTCAGGGAACTCAGACAGCAGGGACCTCCAGCTCACAACCACAAACCTCTTTGGGGCATGTAAGTTATTCTGAAGCCTTTTCCAAACCAACAATCTTATCTGTGCCAAGAGAAATCCATAACATTTCACCTAAGGTGAATGAGATCTCACCTATAGTATCTGACATAACACGTAAGGTATCTGAAATGTCTCCTAAGGTGTCTGACATACCACATAAAGTACCTGAAATTTCTTCGGTTGATTCGTCTTTTTTATGGGAAAAACAAACATTATATCTAGGCATCTAGACTATGTTTCAAATAAATTTACAACTAAAAATGTTAACTTTTTATATTTGAATGTTCAGGGCCTTAATGGAAAATCGCTCATATTAGAGAGTTTCTTAATTGGCTTACCAGACTTATCGTTTATATGTATATCGGAACATTGGCTCAGAGAAATGGAAGCGCAAATGGCTTTTCCTGAAGGTTTCTACTGTGCTAGCACCTTCTGCAGAGAAAGCCATTGTAGAGGTGGAACTTTAATATTCGTGAAAAATGACCTTCAAGTAAGAGTATGTGATGTGAGTCAGTTCTGTTCTGAGTTTCATTTTGAAGCGTCTGCGGTAATAGTTGATCAGTTGGGTTTAATTGTAATATCATTATATCACTCAACGACTGGAAATCCTGATATATTTATTGAAAAACTGGAAAAACTATTAGAGTTTTTAAACCGTTGGCCGAATCACCGTATTGTAATGGGTGGAGACCTGAACATTCAATTTGACATAAGTAAATGCAGTAGAACTGTCAAGCTGTTTAAAAATATCCTTAGACAACATAATTTCAAATTTCTCAATAATAATGCAACGCGACTGAATAACTGTTTAGATAACGTATTTATAAATAATGGTTTGGATGATATGTGTTGTCATGCCATATTATATCATTTCCATATTCAGACCATGATGGAATTTTAGTAGAAATTAAAAATAGCATCTAAATTCAATGTAAATGATGGGCCATCGGTTGACAGTGGTCTAAAGTTAGTATTACCTTTATCAGCAAGAAATGATCTTTCAGATAATTTATTATGTTATGACTGGGCAGGCATGTTAACATCAACTAGGAGCAACAACGCTGATTGCATATTTGAATGTTTTTTCAAAGTTTTATTAGATAACTTAAGCTATTTTAAGGTAATTAAGAAAACAAACAAAAATGTATTTGCTAATAAGAGTAATAAATGGTATACAGTTAAATTAGCTACCATGAAAGAAAGATTGTTGTTTTTAAGTAATCTTAGGAAGTATAACATAGATGGGGAAGTTGAAAATAATTTTAAACAATTAAAAAAGCAATACAGAAAAGAAATTAGAGATTGTAAATGTGCATATAATTCAAATCTTTTAGAACAAAGCACAAACAAGAGTAGGGCTGCATGGAAACTAATTAAAAACAGCTGTTTTGGACCAAAACAGGAGAGAAAATTAGATATTACTCCTGATGATTTTAATAACTATTTTATTAACTCTGTAAAAGAAATTAAGTCACATAGTAATTTAGATAAAAAAACTGTTACTTATAAGGAGATGTTAAATAAAAATAAATTGGATGTTCAGAGTAATATTAAGTTTAGGTGGAAAGTTATCAGTCAATCAGATGTTATGAAAGCAGCCAAAAGACTTTCAAATTCTAATAGTTTTGATTTTTATGACTTATCAAATAATATATTGAAATCTATAATAGGTAGCATTGTTGAGCCCCTGTGTATAAGTTTTAATGCTCTTTTAAAAGAAGGAATTTTCCCTGACCAATTGAAAATTTCTAGTGTGTCCCATTTTAAAAAAAGGATCATACACTCAACCAAGCAGTTACCGTCCTGTCTCAATAATTCCTGTAATTGGGAAGTTATTAGAGATTTTAGTTCACGATCAGTTAAGTAGTTTTTTTGAAAGTAATAACTATCTCTGTTTGGAACAATACGGGTTCAGGAAAGGTCGATCCACTGGTGATGCTATGGATGTTCTAGTGAGGGAAATTCTGACTGCCTTTGAAAGTAAGGCCTTTGCTCAGGCCACCTTTTGCGATTTAAGCCGTGCATTCGATTGTGTTAGTCACGATATTATGGTAGAGAAACTTAATTACTATGGAGTCTGTGAAGCTCCTCTTCTTTTTTTTAAATCTTACCTTCAAAACCGTCGCCAGAAGGTGTTCCTGCAGGGACAGTGGTCTGAGGAAATGAAGGTGGAATGGGGGGTGCCTCAGGGCTCCGTATTGGGCCCACTTCTTTTTTTGATATGTATTAATGACTTACCTCTTTCTGTAAACTCCAGATCACTGCTCTATGCAGACGTTACTACTTTCGTAAACATATCTAGTAGTTTTGACCAACTTATTGAGAACACCAAAAATACATTACTCACAGCTTCTGAGTGGTTTCTTTCAAATGGTTTCCTTTTAAATGAAGAGAAAACTAAACAAATTATATTTAGCTTAAGATCAGTAGACAGTGAAAAAGGCATAGTAGATAAAATTGAAAAAGTCATGAGCATAAAGTTTTTAGGAATACACTTTGATCATCAATTAACATGGGGACCTCATATAGATTATTTAACAACTAAGTTGTCAAGCATTATATATTTGATAAGACGTCTCACGTTTTGTGTTAGTAGCAATTATGTAAGGTATGCATACTTTGCATATTTTCAATCTCTAATTAGATATGGGCTTATTCTGTGGGGTAACTGTAGCAGAGTGTCTGAAGTTTTGATCCTTCAAAAAAAGATAATTCGAATAATTACGAATTCAGACCTATTAGAACACTGTAAGCCTCTGTTTATTCTCACAAAAGTTCAAAGAGTCATAAACCTATATCTGTTTGACATAGTACAATATAATTTTAGTCATCAAGAGTACATACACGTGAGACAAAATTCTAATTATGAAACCCGTAACAACAATAAAGCTACTGTTGGTTTTCATAGGTTGAATAAAAGCTTATCCAGTCACCCGGTGATCTCAATCAAAGTATACAACAAAGTTATACATTTAATTAATAAGTATTCACCGAAAGAGTTTAAATGTAAGTTTTACTACTGGTTACTCAATAACCCCTTTTACTCAATTAACGAATTTCTGAGTTTGGGTTTAATTGAATTTTAATCTTATATTTAGATTTCATTAAAAGTATTTCATGTTCTCGATGTTTTATCTATGGTCCTTGCTCTATTTACCTTGTTATTAATTGTATCATTCCTAGTATTATTTTATTATTTAAACTTTGTTGTAAAAATAATATTCATGTACATACATATTAGGTTCTGTTGTTTTGCTTGTAGTTATAAATGCCTGCCCTAAATTTATTTTAAATGTACTTAGATTAAGATAGTATTAGTACCGACTTGGCATTTAGCTGTAAAATGACGTTGTCAATGCTGTACCACAGTTTTACGACAATAAAGGATTATTATTATTATTATTATTATTAATGGCTTGTTGGCCGTAGTGATCTGCGATTGCTGTGTTGACCACACTTACTTTTATATCTGATACGTTTGTAATGATGTTATCTATTGCAGTTTTTGAAACGGTGGAGACTCTCGTGGGCTCATTAACGGACCACTTTAGACCAAAAGACTTTAATAGATCTGATAATCGTTTTGCTATGTGGCTAATAACATCAAGCACGTCAATGTTAAAATCTCCCATTATTATGAATTTTGAATGTTTCTTAGTAATTGATTTATGGATGGTATGAAAACTTGAAAAGAAGTTTTCTAAATTTCCACTAGGCGACCTGTAAACCCCAATGACTGTAAGTTGGGAATTCTTTGTTTTTAATTTAATTCCGGTGGCTTCCAGATCTTTTTCTATTATATTCTTCAACATCATTGGGGTGAAGTTTATGCCACGTTTAACAAATATTGCAACTCCTCCACCTCGATAGATGCCACTGCAATATGAATTGGCTTGTTCAAGATTTTTAATTTTGAAATGGTTAATATTGTTTTCATTGAAACCGTGCTCTGTTAAAAGGAGCACATCAAGCTCCAGTTCATCATTTAACAAAGTTAGTTCGTCTAATTTGTTAGTTGCTATTTGTGAATTTTCATGTAGCAAAACGATTCTATTATTTTTTATTGTTCTTGTCTGAATAGCGAATTTTGAAGACATGTGGCTTGAGTCGATTAATTTAGCTCGGAAGTTTGAAGAGGTGTCCCTAAAAAAATTGTTCTATTGGTTTTACTGGGGTTGGGATCTACACTACTATCACAATTAATAAAATGTCTATATGATAAGTTCTGTCTGACTGCTTCGGCGAAGGTCTCGTATGGAAGGGTGGTTGGGCTGGATGGTGGCGTCTCTGTATTAGAAGAGGTGCCCTTCTAATACATATAGATAAAAATGATATATCTATTTTTAATCTTAATATGTAAAAATACTAAGCACCTGCAATTCGTTGTCAATTCTCCACTTTACAACGACTGCACAGAGTTCCTTAATATTTTTATTTAAGTTTCCTAATTTTTTGTAGAATGTTTTCAAGAGAGCAAAATTACAAAATCAAAATGAATTGGACAATTTTGGAAACTAACCGAAGAGTTTTAGTTTGATTAGTTTACTAGCAAAACAAATGAAAGGAACATTTGAAATATGTCATGTAAATGTTTCTGCACCTTATTTGTTTTCTTTATATAAACATCCGTTGTATTTTATTTCTTGGTGATAAAGAGGTTACCTTACTGAAATAGAATTTTGTATTAAGTCAAAAATAATATGCTGTATGAAATGCTGTTGTATAAATTAATTTTATATAGAGATATTTATCAACATTTCAAATAGTACGCTAATTGTTTAATGCAATGCAATTATGTCAATGATATTTATATTACAATCCCGTTCTTCGTATTGGTTAAATTTGTATAGTTCACTCCGGGAAGGTTTCTGGTGTGGTTTTATTCACTTCCGACTCTACGGCTCAGCCCCACCGGCCTTTAAAGTTTCAAAACAATTCTTAAGGAGCAATTTTTTTATTTAGTCATAAGCTGTTAAAAAGAACACACACAAACGAATTGAACACTTTTGAAACACACCCAAGAGGGTTATCAGGTTAATGGTATTTTTCTATGGATTCCTAATACACCATTAGATTTTAGGAAATATCATCAGGTTTGTGAGCTCCACTGCCCCAAAAACTTAAATTCCTTGCGATACAGTCCAAATGTCCCGGCGAGGCTCTAGGCAGAGATACACAAATGGGGCTGCACAGTGTATTGGCGAGGCCGTAGGCCGAGTATTTTCCACGATACCGTAGGACGAGTTATAAAATTGGCTTAAGACAGAGTTCTCAAGCAAGGCAGCAGGGCACCTTCACTCACGAGCGTAGGGAGTGACGGGGTTGACAAGCGAATCTACCATAAATCAAACCAAAACATTACTGTTTATGTGTTAATGCCGTAGCAAGACACGAGTAAACAGCTAGTTAATAATATAATCAAGTGTTGTGTATACATTTTCACTGGGTAGTTTTAAATCCACAATATGTTATCAAAGTTATGCTTTTATAGTTCGAATACAGCTGTTTTAAAAATAATTTTTTTCGTCTGATTATGCCTACCTTATAGGTGACAGGCCTCACGCAAATAAAAGGTTACATTGAATTTCTGAGACTTTTGAAATTACTTTAGTTTGAGTAATTCACTAACGAAGGACTCAAACAAGATACGTTCTCCAAGGAGTAGAATAAAGTGTTATAAGTAGCTACAGTGCAGTTTTCACAGGTTAAAAACTCTCTTTTATATTGAAAATCCCACCCTTTTAAAAAGATCGGGGTGGTAATGAATGCTACACCAGTTATTTCATCCTCAAACCAGTAAATTGTTGGACCTTCAGGAATTCCAACCATTCCTGAATCAAGAATAACACTCCCTTTGTTGTTTTTACATAATAGATTCATTAAAAGTACCAGAAACAAAAATATTCAGGATTTCACGAAAAGGTTGGACTGGCTATGCATTTTTAGATTATATGTGTGATTGGTTATAAGCTAAAAACCAAGAATAATATTTTTTCAATTTACGCTTTGTTTAGCAGCTAGACACCCTTTTGTTTTTCCATAAAACAATTTAGATACTTTTTGTTATGTTACAAAATTCGGGTAACAGGTTTATGCTAGAAGGTAGTATACAATAAAAAAAGTGTGATTAAATTATCTTTATTATTTTCAAAATGGCGGCCATTTTATTTTTATTAACAAATATCTAAAGAACCACTGGTTTTATAGTAAATTTGTTATAAACAAACACGTTTGTAAATAACTTTCCTTTTCAAATGATACCTCGTTTATAAAAACCACTTAGGAAATAACTATTTTATGAATTATCTTTACTTCACATGCAAACTAAATGGCTACTAATTTAATGGTATTTGAACAGTATTTTAATTATGGTTAATTCATAAAATAATTATTCCTCAAGACAACTGAGGTTTTATTGGAAAGGGAAAGATGTTTACAAACGTTTTTGTGTCTTAAACATTTTTTTATAAAATCAGTGGTTTTATATATATATTTGTTAAACTAAGAAAAGACACAATTTCCTCAGAGGTCAAAGAAATAAAGTCAGAGAGACAAGTCCTAGGAGCTCTTAGCGTCCTTTGTTCGTGGAGTCAATTGGCTTTTCTTAAAGCATTACAAATCCCTCAGGCTCCCAGAATTATGTTTAGTGATCGGCCATCATATAGTAAAACTGTATAGATATTTCATATGTATATTATTTCCATTAATTCACTACCACTATTTTTTTTTGTTTTCTTTAATTCAATACCATTTTATAAATATTCTATTGCTCTAAAAACTGTTCCCCAATCATTTTTACGTACACTGTGGTATTCCTTATCTGCTAGCAATCCAATATCGCTGGCCTTATCTTATCGCTTTCCGAGAACTTGTACACGGAGAGCGCATTCGGTGGTAAGTCAATCATTGGATTTACCAGTTTGTGATCACCATTAGTAGCACCTAACTAAACCTAACCTGAAATAACCTAACCTAACCGTAATTGCGATAAAAAAGTAGTGGTAGTGAAGTAATGGAAAAGTAGTGTTACAGAATTAACGGAAAAGGTCCCATTAAATTATTAACTTGATAAAAAAATTACCTTCCTCACTATTTAATCCCCATGCCAGTCAATGAAACATTTCATAATTCACTTAGTAAGCCTTTGAAATAAAAGACCAATTGTGTAAGTACGTAAGCATTAAATTGTGACAAAATATTGCTTGTCCTTCAGATAAAGTAATTTATTGGATCCAAAACAAATGCGTCAAATGTCATTAAAAGTTCACTGAAGTATTTTACTTCACAATATTTGATATTGAGCATTGAAATAAAACATGTTATTCATACATCTTATTTTTATGTTTATCTTATTTTTTCATATACATACATACATAAAAGTATCTGAAAAACACTTTAGATTATTGCTTAACTTATTTATCCACACCTGTTTTATTCTATTTTGGATACAGATTGTACTATGCTTGAAATATTAATTTTGTGAAATAGTTCCAAGTATATATGTGAGTGTACAATTGTTACTGATTAGATAATATAGTGAAAATAGGAAGTAGTTATATAATATTATAGCCCCTTTAGCTGGATATTTTAACTCCATCTTTTACATGTTTAGTAAGAAGACTAACTTGTGAACAATATTTTCTTCGACAAAGCTTAAACATCTTTTATTAGTGATCCTAAACAGTTACACTTAAATATTCCCTAGGTTTTGATGAGGCAGTATCAAACTTCTGGATAGCGTACGTTGACTGCTAAAACTTATAACACGTAGATAATCTTTAAGTTAGGTTGAATAGTTAGTGATTTTTGTTACTTCCATTTCCTTGTGTATCAATTTTTGTAAAGCTATACACATTCCAGTCTACAGAGAATCATTAATAATTAAACTGAGAAGTAGTAAATTGTCAATATAGGTAGCCAGGGATTAACCATAAAGTGTTATTTTTTGTCAGTAATTAGAGCTTATTAAAGGTAGTCATGCCTGCAAGTGGTCTGACGGTAAGAAATATATTGATGTAGAATTGGGCGCACTACTTAGACAAAAAGACGGTAGGCGTATATCCCATGACGTCACATGAGCGAATTGACGTCTGATTAGAACTACAAATAAACACAAAAATACTTTTGTTTACTCCCGTCGTTACAGTTCAATCTGATTAGTGGTGAATAGCTTGCTTACTATTTTAGCGAAATCTTTTACGTAATTGGTAGATTTGATTTCCAGTACTTAATAGACTAACTAAACCAGCTGATTTAACCAATTTGACGTCACAGTCTATTGCGCAGCCTCGCTATAATTTTACAGTCTAGTAACATACAGTCACGACACTTCCATTTCTTCGCTGAGGAGCTAGCGCTCCAAGCAGTACTGTTGTATTGCATTGTGTCGTGTAAAGAAGAGAAATAATAACAATAGAAAAAGTGTCATGATAGTCAATTATTAATTATCAGTCATTTGACTTTCAACAGCTGTGGATGTAAACAATGCAGAAATACGCGCTACTCTACTTCCACCGCAAGGATCTCTAGCGTTGAGCTTGTCGCTAATTTTTAACGGAGTTTTGCGACCGTATGTTGTTAGGCTGTGGTGATATCTCCCGTATGTTCTAGCTATATTCTACTCTAGAGTTAGGCAATTCGTAAATTCACGTATGTTAGTCTGGCATTAGGTAGTAGACAGGTGTGGGTCGTTAAATGTTATACAACGTGGGCAGAGGTTGGTAATAAAGTTTTGTATGACCACTTGAGAGAAGGGGATTTGCTCTGTCAATGGTGAGTGAGTTAAGAAACGCCATGTAACCAAATCATGTGCTTTTCCAGACAATTTCACATGATATTGGTTACTTTTGAGGGACTGACGTTGCACGATTGCAACTTGAAACTTAAACATGAAAAATAACGATTTTAATTTTCCAGATACTTTTGCGAAAAATTATTTTTACATTTTTTATAAACATTATACTTATATTTCATCAAGTAGTTGTATATGAAACTGGAAAAATAGTAATATTCCAATATTACAAGTAGTATTGTAAGTATTGCAATGGAAATCTGATAATAATAGTTCATCATGAATCCAACATTATGCAATTCAATGCAATGATTTGTATATTTGAACAATCTTTTAATGTTGAATTAATTCATATAAATATTTGATTGTTTGTATTTACTGAATATTTTGTATATTTAAGTATACCTTAAAGTATAATAATTTACACTCTGTATAATATGCATATTATTTCCAGGTAAGCAGTAGAAAAGGCTGTACTTATAGTAAGTAAATGTATTTTAGTTCAATATTTTGAGATTACAAAGAAGTATAATGCTAAAACTGAATTACTTGATTTATGAGGACTGAGCTGTTCTGGACATAGTAAACATGTTTTAAATAAGTAAGGTATTTTAATTTGCAAATGGATAAAGGTTTACATGTTGATAACAAATATTGCAACAATAATGGAAAAACTCCTGATATTTTATATTTCTTACAATGATGTTAGTAAATAAATTCCCCCTTTTTCATATATACATTTATATTCACCCACCAGGGGACTCCCCTCACGCTTCGTGTGTCATCCTCATTACTCAATACGATCTTGTCACCTTTAAAGTATTTTCGTTATTTTTCTTCACACTGCATGCTTAACTGTCCAAAAACAACCTCATATGTCAATTCCCACCGTCCAAAGCTTTCCCATTCGTATGGTTTTTCTATTTACAAGTATTAAAAAAACTCAGACATAATTAATTCGAAACATTCTGTTTACTTTTTATTATAATCAACATCAAAACAAAAATCAGCTGTTACACATTGCAAATAACATATTTAGAAACACTACAACTCTTCTCTTGTAAAAAGAAAATTGAAAGATTTGCATTGTGAAAATTAAATTATTAGTTTTTGAATTTGATTAATGTGACGTCTCCAAATCATTTGATCAACTTGTACACAGTATATCATCCTTCCAATTCTTTGTTTTATAACTCCTCTTCTCCACACCTTTTTCCCGGGCCTTGAATATTCTCTCACCATTACTATGTCTCCTTCCTTGAACTTCCTCCACGATCTTTCATTTCTGTTTCCATGTTGTGAAATTGCTGGTCTATCTTCATGCGTTCCATTTGGTGTTTTATTCCTGGTAGGTATCATTATATCCAAGGAAGTTCGAATTTTCCATCCAAATATCAGCTCTGCTGGACTTTTCCCTGTTACCGTTGAGGGCGTTCGACGTTGAGAAACGAGAAATTTAAGTAATTTTTCATTCAAAGTACCACCTAGTTCCACTACCTTTCTGAGGTTTCTTTTAACCTCTTGGACGTAACGTTCTGCCTGACCGTTACTTTGTGGGTTGTACCGTGCAATTGTTCTATGTGAAACTCCAATTCGCCTAAGATACGTCTGAAACTCTTCTGATGTGAATACAGTGGCATTATCACTTACAATTGTGTTAGGAAAACCAAATCTTGAGTACACAACTTCCAAAAGTTCAATGTTTTTCTTTGAGTATATTTGAGACATCGGACAGACTTCAAGCCACTTGGAGTAAGAATCCACAACCAACATTATATTTTGATTTGCTATGGGGCCTAGAAAATCAATGTGTAATATCCTCCATGGAACATTTTCTGTTTCCCATGGATGCCAGACCTTGGCAGGATCTTTTTGGTTAATTTGACAAGGATTACAATTCTTCACAAATCGTTCAATTTCAATATCAATTCCTGGCAACCAGACAAAGCTTCTAGCCAACACTTTCATTCTAACAACTCCAATGTGTGCTGGATGTAAGTAGTCATTAAAAAAACTCAGACATAATTAATTCGAAACATTCTGTTTACTTTTTATAATAATCAACATCAAAACAAAAATCAGCTGTTACACATTGCAAATAACATATTTAGAAACACTACAATGGTGAATGGTAACAAACACTCCAATTGGCCAGTATCGGAATGTTTACCTTATTTTAGCTCATTGAAAGAAATATTTTCAAATTATTTCTTAGTACGCATCTAGAGCCTATAACAGAATATTTGTGGAAAGTTTCATAGTTCTAAGCCTAAATTTGTTTAGAAACTGTGATCAGTCAATCAATGGTATTTATTTATAGATGAACCACCACACTAATAATAATAATTATAATACAAAAATATACAAATGCAGCATTACTATCCAGGTCTTCGGGAATACAAAAGTAAGTTTGAGGTTAGGCCAATTTGGAAAAGTTAAAAAAAAATTAAATAAAAGATTTCAATAATTAATTACACCGAATCCATCGGACGAAACTGGGCGGTTCTTAATGGGAATGGGAAGTTAAAAAAGCAAGGCCTCGAGAACCCGGTTCACAAGAATATAAACTTCACTCGCCAGTTCACATTGGCTTAGAAGCCCTTGCATCAACTTTATTCAATAAGTGAAGTACCGACCGTTGGCTAAGTGGGGGTTCGAACCTTGACCCTGCCCTTTATAGTCCGAAGACTCAGCCACTGGGCCACTACGCTGGCAATATTAGTATTAAACTAGGCTTAGTTTTCTTTAGTTTCTGCTAGTACCATTGTACATTATAACCTCCATTACATCTTTGATGACCCTATAGTCGTTTCTAAACATGATGACTTGTTACTGCGTGTGACATTACCCATTAAGTATGTTCAATATAAGGATAATAGCATCAATATCAAAGATATAACTACAAATTTACGGTAATACCGAAGTAACATTATATGGGTTGTCATAACAGGGGCGCCCTTAGAGTGATAACAACTTATTTTTCATTTTGCGTCTTATGCTCGTCATAATCTAAAAACAATCTTTTGCTCGTAAAACCAAAATAATAGTAATTATTGTTCCAAATAAAACTAAATCTGGCTATTTTGATTATATATATATATATATATATATATATATATATGATCAATAATTTAGTATATTACTCCACATTTTTTAAATTCTGATTTGAAGTTTTAAATAACTGATGTCAGTATTAAAAAAATAAATGTTTTGACATCAACTGCATTATTTTAAAGGAATTTTTATGTACTGCATAAAACCTCTAGACAATTAGCCATACTTCCATGTGACTTCCCATTGGTATATCTTAGCTAATTCCCATATTTTATTTTTAATGTTTTTATTAATTTTTATAGGAAAGTATTGCGAAACTTTTAATATGTTATAATAATTTTTTTTCGGTAATTGTTATTCCATCAACGTTAATTTTTTTAAGTATGTCCTAATTTTTTAAGTTAAATATTTATTTTTATGTTAATTGTATTGATTGTTTACTTCCCCAGTTATGTACATGTCTTTTAATGTACATTACATAGTATATATTCTAAATAAATATTAAATTAGAGCCAGTTAAAATTTAAAAAAATAAGCATGTTCTTATCCTCTTATTAAAGTAAGAAGTTACAAAACAGGTGTTGTTCCGTGCAACTGTAATAGAAAAACTTATCCTTAAATTAACTTCAACCCCCTCCCTCATTCCGGAAACCGTTTACGTAAGGTGAGCCCAACACCACTTTACCACAGACCAGTGCATGAACAGAGCTGCACGATAAAAAGTACCAGCCCGAGCTAGATCCTAGCTCTCAGTGCTGATTATACACACAAACTTTAGACGTATTTTTTACTTTAGTTTGTAATTTTTTAAATAATAACTATACTACATTATTAATTTTTTATAGTAATTTTCTTCATCATACTGTTAAATCATAAAAATCTCTCCGAAGCTTAAGTAGTTTTTGAGTATTTCAGATTTTTCAAAATTACTTCATTAAAATTGTAAATACGGTCCACCATTAGGAAACTAATAAAATAAGTAAAACTTTAAAGTGCTTTAATGCGCCTTAGTTTTCCAAGGGTCAATTATATTAGGAATAAACCTTAGATATACCATTTTCCATAGCTGATATCGTGAGGGGACACATGGTTGAATGTATCAATCGATTTTCTATTCACTATAAAGTCATCACTAAAAGATCCCAAGCCTTTTAACCCTTCCATGTATGCAATTTTCATAAATAATTGTTAAGTTATACCCTTTTATATAATTATTTGGTGTAAGCTTACGAGGTTTTATTTTTAATACGAGATTAAATATTTGATAAGGCTCATAATAGGACTGTTATGTATTCTTTCTCATGACTAAAATTTAAAAAAAACTATAATTTTCTCCATGTTATTACAATTAATGAATTAAAATAAAGCTTATAAAGTCAGCACTAGAGTCACAGTGCTATGATCCAGCTACTTGGGGGACGAAATGACGAAGAGGTTGGTAATACGCATAAGCTTCTCATTATGAAAAGTCAATGAGTTATATGCACTGCTCGCTTAATACCAACATGACCATTCAATGGTTGCCATCAAAGTGGATACTACTAGGGAAGTCAGGAGTGCCTTTGTTTGGTGGTAGTCAAGGTTCAAGGGTGTTGTGTTGGGAAGAGAACTGAGTATCAGGCTTGCCAGTTAGCTGAAAATCAGACCCATACTACGTGGTTCGGATTCCACGTAAACGATAGATTCCCTAGTTACTATAGACCCCTAGTAAACGATAGAGTATTTGGCTATTAAAAAATTGCCTTTTCTGAAGAACAGTTAACTTTAGTTAGTAACAATGACTACAATCGTTAAGCTGCACTCATATTCATTAGTCCATCAAATTCGCTCATATCTCTACGATCAGTATCTCTAATTAATAATATTTCATTAAGTAGTGTATCACTGTAATGTTTATTTATAATTATAATATTCATCAATTAAAATCAATTATAATTTTAATATTCATCGTGTAATCGTTTTACACAATAATTGGGAAGGACTTGACTGATTGAGTGTTGAGATTGTCTGTTGATTTCTCGCCCTTGCAACAGATCGTCGATGCTAATTCATTCATGTTGCTTTGAAAGTAAACACATTTACCGAAACGCAAACTATTCGAGTGATGGTTTTGTTTGTGAAAGGCACAGTCATGAGAATTCAATTATTCATCCAATAACTGTTTCATCCTTCGAATTAATATTAAAACTACGATTATATGGTATTTGGTGTTTTATTAAACTGAATAAAACGCCATTGGGTATGTTATTGTTCACTTTGGTAATATATTTTTTCAAAAAGATTTGTTATTAATATTATTACACTATTAATCAGATTATTGTTCAGATGTGAGATGCCCACATAGATTGTGATATACTGAGGCAAATATGAATGATTACTTGAGTATAGGGTGATTATGGATGATATTTGTAGTCTCGTTAGTAACAGAGTTTTACTTAGTTCAGAAAGGACCATTTGTAATAGCACAATAACAAGAGCAACTAAGGGATCATCAGCTTTACGTGGAACCCAAACCACTCAAGACTTATCTACTGTCCACTGCTACGAAAACTTTGATCCTTAGATTTAATTAGTTAAAGATAGCTGTACAATATAAATGTTACGATTTCTTTCATGAAAAGCTTGGTTTTTGTGTTGTCTAAATGTACAGGTTAAATTAGTGTTTTTTTCGACATTCGGGCGTTTTATTTGTGTTATAATTTTAATATTATTATGGTCTGTAATGTTAAGAAAAGACATTATTTTTAGGCCATAATTAACATTCTAATATCTACTAACCAACTGATTATACTGCAAATATAAATTTGAGACAAGTAATTACTATTCTATTCTATTACGTTCTATATTTAGATTATTTAGATTTTTGGCAGATGGCCCCATTTACCATACGGGTTACAAGTAATCATGAGCCTCATTAAAAGAAAACTACTAATAGAAAATAAATTAAGCTTACGGGTTGAATTTGATTTATATTTAATACTTAATGACTAATATTTTATTAATTGGATGGATTAATTAGTTTTTTAAACTTCGAAATAATAATCAAACCAAAAAAGCAGAGACCAAGTCTTCACCTCTAATTCAAATTGTTGATAATTTCAAAGATATTTGTGAATGATGTAATGGCAACCACCTCAGAACTTTCTTTATTACTGCATTCTGTATAAAGGTCAAGGACAAATTAATTTATAAGGATTACAACCAAGAAACTTTTTTACGTAAATATGAGTGTTTTTCCATAATATTCCTGGATCGTCGTTCTCCGAGACAATCCGAAAATTTGTAAACTAAAACTTTTGTTCCCACAAGATATATATACACCTTTTAGACTAAGTGATACTGGGAACAAAATGTTTTTCAAAACATTTCATGGCCTTTTTCCGTTATTTCACAACCACAAATTTTTTATCGCAAATACATTAAGGTTATGTTAGTTCAGGTTAGGTTAGGTGGCTACTAAAGTTGATCACATACTCGTAAATCCAATGATTAAGTTACAAACGAATGCGCTCTCCATCTGTAAGTTCTTGGAAAGAGATAAGATAAGGCCAGTGATATCGGATTCTTAGCGGAAAAAGAATATCACAGTGGACGTAAAATGATTGGAGAACAGTTTTTAGAGCAATAGAACATTTATTAAGCGGTAGTGAACTAACGGAAACAAAAAAGTAGTGGTAGTGAATTAACGGAAAAGGTAATTTTTCATGAGTCTTTTAAGAAAGGCGATGAAAATATTTTGCTAATTAAAATGTAGGTAGTCATGCTCTCCGAGGCATGAAGACAATTCAAGGGGGGGGGGGTCTGACCAGTTGGACCCAAGATATGAAGCTATGATATGAGACCAGTGAAAAGTCATGCTCATCTATTTCACTAACAGACTAGTTTCTTTTTCTCTTGACAAAACTGATTTACTTGTAAATTAAAACTTAAAATTATATCTTGTTTCTTGTAAAATAAGGATTAAAATATTATTTTTCAGTGAAATAATTTTTTCACGTACTCAAACATTCCATACAATTTACTGAGTAAGTGGTGACTTTCATTTAAACAGGTGAGGGAATGTTACAAAACAGTTTGGAAACCCTTGCTGTAGGTAGTAGGGTTTGACTACACTACATTTTGAAATCTATTTTAAAGTACCGTTTTACATTTCATGGTACCATTAAAAGTTTTATTCACCCCGTTACGTCCACCAAAATCACTAGCGTCAGGGTGATTTTAAGCACCCGACAGCACTGTGAGAATAGACTAAAACATTACAATGCCTAACATCTCCCAAGTAACATTTGTAACATCTCCCAAGCTTTGTAAACAAAATAAAATTCTAAAAAATGTTAATCCCTGCTATAAAACAACAATATATTTCCCTTATTGGATTGAAATATAAAAGGCCACTTGGTAAAGGATCCTTAAAAACCCGTTTCTACTAACATCATAGGAGTTGAATTTACCGATGTATTTGAGTAAGATATTATATGAGAACACATTATTTATTTTACTGTTATTTCCTTGGCAATAAAAACGATTTTTTAAAATTATAACTTTGGTGTGTGATGGGTTTTATTGTTTTCAATAATATAGATAGAATGTAGTAGATTCTGTTACATATTGATGATAATGATGGCACTAGTAGTACATTGCTGTACACCAGGAACTTGAGAACAAAGTGTTGAGGAGATTGTAGGTGATAGTTCTGTACTCTTAATAGTGGCAAAGCATTTACTCAATGAATGCCATCGACGTGAACACTACAAGACAAGTCTGGAGTGTCCATGTTGGGTGATAGTCTGGATCCTGATGTTGTCTAAGGAAGATAACTGAGTATCAGGCTTGTCAGTTAGTTGAAAATCAGACCAATACTACGTGGCTCGGATTTCACTTAAAGCTGTAAATCTCTTAGATGCATTGGCTATTGGGCTATTAATAAAAGGCTCCTTATAAGCAAAATCCAACCACGGTTAGTAACAATGACTACACTAATTCATCTATTCTCAACAAATTAAGCTGCTCCTCATGTTCAACCATATCTCAATGATCGCCTTTTGAATGTTGAATAATGTATGACGAATGAGAAAATAAATATCGTCTTTTCAAAATATTGAGCCGTTTGACAAACTATAGACTTTATCAACAAGTAATGCCATAAATCGGGAGTAAACATGTCGCTGGCGTGGGCCACAAATGACCCTCAAGAAAGCAGTAAACGACATATATAGTAGTTCCTATGGGAGTTAGAAGATTGTTATTTTCTGACTTTTATGACTTTTCCATTTCCCTCCATTTAACAACTTTATCCGATCATAGGCCTGTATGTGTCAGCTTCAGGTTTCCTATTTTTTTCCAGAGTGTTGCAGTTGCGTACAAACAATTATTCAGTGTTCAATTATATTAAATAAGTATACATGGTTATCTAACAGATCAACGATGTTTTTAATTTATTACTTATTTTATTTTGCCATTGAGTCCGTCCCCATGAAGTTTTCGAGCTGGGAAGAAGATAAGAGAGCTCGGTTAGATTTAGTTTACAGCTTGAGGTCCAAGGTGGTGGGGAAAATATCGGAAATTAAAAAAAAATACCGGGGCTGTATCCCACTGTATCTAAAAGATACTAGGATTTTATATCACTACAGTTTTTATACAAATAAGATCTGAGTACGTTATCGCTGGTGTTAACGTTGCGTATTTATAGCGTGGATTTTAAACCATCAGATACAATATAAAAACTTCTGTTAGTAAAACAATAATAAATATTTGTTCTATTACTTTTTGATTACTATAAATGTTGAGAGAATGCAAACCTTTTACTATGTTTGCATTCTAAGAAAGGTTTTTTTGAAATTTTATAATAACTAGCCTTACAAAGAACTATTTTATCTCTAAAACGTGCGTTTACATTTAGATACAAGTATCGGGGTTTATATGATATACTATATCATATAATATATGATATACAGTATATCATATATACTGATACTGTATATATTGATATACAGTATATCATATACTTGTATGATATACTGATATTAAGAATGCAGAATACTGAGGTTTTGAGGGAATGCAGATTTTGTACCACAGAGATCCACTAAGAAAGGGGCTTTTAGAATTTCCGTTAGAAATATTCACAAAGAAAAAAACTGTTTTACCTTTTAAGAAAAACATTAACAGTAAATCAATATTAAATTTAAAAACACAGATAATTAAAAAATACGATACGAAATCATTATAATATTGCTTTAATAGTTCACAAGTACAGTTGACCTACTTATGTAACTTTAGTGTCACAAGCCCTAAAAATGGAACTACCAACTGGCCTTTTACCGATGCACATGACCGAGATAACACGAGCGTAGCGACTGACACGTGAAGCATTCAAGGGATTTTTTCTAGCTATAAAGGGTGTCCAGAAAATAAAGTGTCAAACTTCGGGAAATAGTTATATATATGTCAAAATAAATAGAAAATCAAGTATAATATTTTCCAAAAACCAGATATTTACCATTTTGTTTTTTCTCACAAAATACTTTTTATCTCAAAGTTGGATCAACCGATCTTTATGAAACTAACTATGCATGTTACAATAGTAAATAGTTTTTTAATTAGCATAATACGTGTTGATTCATATAGAGTACAAGTTAACGCCACACAACACAAATTTATTACAGTATAAACACAAAATGCACAAATATATTACAATACAAGTACAAAATGCACAAATATTATGATGATAGATTTCTTTTGTGAATCCCTCTGGCCTGAAGAAGGTGAGCGTAGTTCATCAAAATCGATCACCATAATATTTGTGCATTTTGTACTTGTACTGTAATATATTTGTGCATCTTGTATTTATATTGTAATAAATTTGTGTTGTGTGACTTTTACTTGTACTTTACAATAATAAAGACCTATTCTAGAAAAAAAATCAACTTGATCCAATGTAAAATTTGAAAATGGTGGCCATTTTAAATTTGTAAATGGAAATTGTGGGTAAAAAGCAAAAAATATAAAACATTACTAAAAACATGGTTCTTTATATAATTTGATTACCAACCTGTTAGTATCAAAACAATTAGAATAGGATAAAACATAATCGAGACATATTGACATATGTGTTGAGAGGCAGCAAAAAAGCCATTTTGTTTTTACGATTTTAACGTTTTTCCTGCCTCTCAATACAAATGTCAATGTGTCTCGGTTGTTTTTGTCCGATTCTAACTTTTGTCATACTGACAGATTGGTAATAACATTGTTAGTAATTTTGTCGTATTTTTTACCATTTTCACACAATTTCCGTTTAAAAATTGAAAATGGCCACCATTTTTTTAATTTGAAATTGGATCAAGTTGATTTTTTATTCTAGGATAAGTTTTTATTATTATAACATGCATAGTGTTTCATAAAGAGTGGTTGAGCCAACATTGAGATACAAATGTATTTGTGAAAAAACTAAATGGCCGATATCTAATAAACGGAAAAAAGAAAAGAAATGTACTCTTTATTTTCTATTTATTTTGACCTATATAACCATTTCCCAAAGTTTGGCACTTTACTTTCGGGACAACCTGTATATACAATCCATGACATTAACGTTTTAATATAATAAAAAATTGAATTAAGTGAAAAGTATATATACCATTGGATACGTTGATCCTTATATTGGATGTAAGGATTATATATTTTGGATACGTTGTTCTTGTTTTGTTATATGGAATCATGTTCTGGGGGACGGCCCCAGTCACATCATATAATAGAGTTTTCAAGCTTCAAAAACGGGCAGTTAGGATTTTTTTCGGTATAAGATTTAGAGACAGCTGTAGGCAGTGTTCCGTGATCAGCCTATTTTAACCCTTCCATCCTTATTCATTTACACTTATGCTCTGTTTGTTTTCAAAAATCAAAATCTTTTCCCTACCCATAGTCATCCCTACAAAATAAGAAATAAAAATAATTTTATCATACCTCTTGATCATAAAGCCATTTTTCAGAAATCATCTACGTAGTCCTTTTATATCTACAAGAATTCACATGGAAAATTATCTATTAAGTATTTTTTGCTCAGGAAATAAACAAATCATTATATTACAGCAGAACATCAGGAGTATGCGAGCAAATTTTGACCAATTTATAGCAGAAATGTCTACATGGAAAATTTTACCTTATGTTATTGTTCTGACAGAAATTTGGATATCTAGTGATGAAATAAATTTTTTTCAGCTGCCAAATTATAAGTTATATGCAAAATGTAATGAGCAATATAAGGCAAAAGGGGTTGCAGTTTATTGCAGTGACCTATCTATAAATAGTTCTGATTGTTTTGAATTAGACTTTACCACAGCAGATATTTTGGGGTTAAGTTGTAATGCATTTGGATGTGATTTTATTTTATTAGCCATATATAGATGGCATATCTCTCAAAAAGAAACCTTTGTCGATGAATTACAAAGATGCATAGAAAATAATAAGATATTTAAAAATAAAGTTAATTATTTAATTGTAGGAGATTTAAATATAAATTTATTATTAGATGATATTTGTACAGATAAATTAAGTCTGTGTATGTCAGGAAATGGTTTCCAATCTTTAATTAATGAACCTACTAGATTTGCAAACAAAACAGAGGCATGTTTAGATCATATGTATGCTAAATTAAGATTCTCTTGTATAAGTAATATTCAATCAGCTGTCCTGCAGACAAACATAACAGATCATTGCATGACTGCTGTTTGCCTGGAGATAAGACAAGTTGAAACAGATGATGGTTCTGATAACGGTGGATTGGAATACTGTACTTTGGACTATGATATGTTGAACCCTAGGCTAAGTAATCAGGACTGGTCTACTGTATATGTGGGTCAGGATGCCTCTGAAGCTTTTAATTATTTTTATAGCACTCTGCAAGGTAACATAAACTCCTGTCAAGTTAAAAAGAGGTAGAATTAAAAGTAAAAAAATTAAAACCATGGATTAATTTAGTTATATGCAAGAAAATTAAAAAGAGAAACTCGCTTTTTACTAAATTTAAAAAACACCCCACCAATATCAAACTCAGAAACCACTATTTAATTTATAAAAAAAGGCTGGAATATGAAATTAAAAAAACAAGAGATTCTTACTATAGGGACATATTTAATAGTTCCTCAAAAGATCCAAAAAGGACATGGAGGGTTTTCGATAATATTACTGGGAATAAAAGGGACTGTCCTGATATCTATAAACTAAAGGAAGGTGATAATATTGTAAGCGACAGTATAGCTGTTGCCAATACTTTTAATAATTTTTTCTTGAATGTTGTTAATGATTTATCTATAACAGAAGTTAAGCCAGACAATTTTGAAAACCTATTTTATAAAGACAAATTTTGCTTGAAAAATGAAGCTTCGTCTCTATTTATGCAGCATGTTTCTACAGAGGAAGTGATGAAATGTATACAAAGTTTAAAGAATGGTAAAGCCCCTGGAATCGATGGTATTAGCTCTACACTAGTAAAAAACATTGGTCATAGTATTGCTAAGATTCTAACACATGTAATAAATCTAAGTTTTTCAACAGGCGTGTTTCCAGACAAACTTAAAGAAGCGGTAGTAATACCGGTTCATAAAAAAGGTTCTAAATTGGACTGTAATAATTATAGGCCAATATCCTTATTATCAACCTTCTCAAAAATCATAGAAAAAATTATGAAGCAAAAATTAATGAGTTTTTTTAATATAACAAATTTTTTTCAAAAAATCAGTTTGGCTTTCAGACTGGAATCAGTACTGAAAGTGCTCTCTTGAATTTCATGGAGCAAGTCACAAGTAATATTAATGCTGGAAAAAAGGTTAGTGGGCTTTTCCTTGATATAAAAAAGTTTTTGACACCGTAAATCATGAAATATTATTAAATAAGATATATAATAGTGGAATTAGAGGAAATAGTTTTAAGTGGTTTAGGAGTTATCTATTTCAAAGGAAACAATGCGTAAGAATTCATAACACTTTTAGTGATATGGGTATAATTAAATACGGTGTTCCGCAAGGTTCGGTGTTGGGATCGATTCTCTTTTTGATTTACATAAATGATCTATGTCTTGCCCGTATGAATGGATGGATCACATCTTTTGCTGATGATACAGTTTGCTGATGATTTTGCTGTTTGGGAAATAATTGGGATGAAGTTGAATTTCAAATTGGTCAGGATCTAAAATCATTGAGATGGTGGTTTACACAAAATAAACTTATACTGAGCCCAGAGAAAACTGTCTATATCAACTTTTCATTGAGGCATCATGCTGGTTCTCACAACACCATAAAATATCCGTGTTTAGAATGTCTGAGTAATGAATGTTTTTGTGATGATAAATGTGTGAAAGTCTGTAAAAGTAATGAAACTAAGTATCTTGGTATTATTTTGGATCAAGAGTTGAATTGGAAAAAACATATAAAATATCTAAAATCAAAATTTAACTCTCAAATTATACTTATGTATTATATTAGAGACATGTGTCCAGTAGATGTTCTACGAACAGTGTATTTTTCCTTAGTTAATAGTAGGATGGAATATGGTATTGTTTGTTGGGGAAGCTCATACTATTCTAATATCTATCCAATCGTCATTCAACAAAAACAGCTTATAAGAATCATTTTGGGAAAAATAGATTTGAACCATCCTTTCCTCTCTTCTGCCGCACAAACATATTTCCTCTAAGATACTTGGTTGTATATAAGGTATTAATAATGTTTTATAGGAAGAGTGGAAATTTGCCCAGTAGTGAAGGTACTTATCGATCTAGATTAAGAAGGCCGAACCAATTACAAACACCAAGACCTTTCTTGACTTTTTTCCAGAGAACCTACTTTTATATAGCACCAAAAATTTTTAATATATACCAGAAACTCTTAAAAAGATAACAAATGAGAAAAGATTTAAAAAAGAACTTAAGGCTTGGCTTTTTTTGCAAGATGACATAGAAAATATGGCATATTCTACAATACACTAATGAAAGGATTTTCTGAATTTAAGGGGATTAAATAAAAAATAAATAAACATAAATAACAAATAAAATATTATATTAGTAATATTATATTAATCAACATAAAACAAAAGTAAATTTTTATATATTTTGTGAATTGCAGCACATAGAAATTAAGGGAAAATGAGTACTGATAACATTTTTGTTCTAATTATTGAGGGAACCTCAAAACAGGTCTTTATGACCTCTGAGGTCCTAAATTTCTAAACCATAATTTTTAGGCATTATTGTTAGACATAATTTTCATTCATATGAGCACCTAAATATCATATTGTACCTTACAGACAGTTATGTAACTCTACTTATTCTATTTATCTTCATGTCAAATTATGTATGTAGATTAATTAATTCCATTCTAAGTTTAAGATGAACTGTTGAATTGTGCTCAATTTTGTTGTTTTTTTTTTTTTTAGTATATCGAATTATGTGAAAAATGTGTCAGTTCATTATTGTACACTGTATGGTAGTGGAAATAAAACAATTCTTATTCTTAGTTTGGCCCGGTCATATTTGACAGTATCCCGGATAATATTAGAAAAAATGATAGTGAGAGGGTTTTCAAAAGCAGGTTAAAAATATCTTTTAGACAAAGGATGGACAATGGACAAGTTTTAAGTAATAAATGATTGTCTCTTATTTGTATGACTGTTATATTTAATAATGTATAATTATATTTTTTATCTTTTTAGACCTTATATAAACACTAATTGACCATGCTCCAAACATTGTTAAATGTCAATGAACAATAAACGATTTGATTTGATTGGCTCTATAAATAGGGACTTTGTCAAACCCCATTCCATATTTGAAATGTACCGTTGAGAGGCTGCAAGGTAAGCGCATTAGATGCGAAAACGACAAAAATCCTTTTATGAGGTAAAGGGAAACCTGTTTGTCACATGGCTACTCTTACTTAACTTTGGGGGGTCATTTTACTTTAGTCTTATCTTTTGTAATATCTTCTCACATATGAACTGAATATTTAAAATGGTAACGAGTTAGAAAAGTTTGAGGATATAATTTTTGCAACTATATATATATTACAATGCAACTGATTTTGAACGAAAAGAAGTTCCAATTACATCATTATTTTGCAATTGATAATACCATTGCTTTTATAAGTACACAAATAAACTTTTAATCCGATTTTAAATTTAGTGCCTCAAATTATCAGATGTGGTCAACTGTGGAGCGCTTGTTTAGTCCCATGTATGTGTGATGCAGTGTAAACCAGCTGTAGTGGCATACCTCACTAACTAACCAAACCACTGGCACAAATATTCGTATTATATGAGATATACATTTGTAAGTAACAATATAATCAAGAATAATATCTAACACGATTTACTTTAACATCATATTGATTTTAACTTTACAATTGAGTATTTAAAAACAATTAAACTATCTATTTGGACATCAGAGTTCCTATAGTAAAGATCTCTTTGCCCAAAGCTATTTCTCAATTTAAAATTACCGTTTGTCAATGTGGTTTGTCTACATAATAAATTTATAACACATATTTTATTTGGACAACTAAAATAAATAAATATTAATTCACATAATTTAATTCTCTATATATTAATATAGAAAGGAAATTGGTAAATTTGTCTAATGAAATACACCAATTAAAAACGTATTCAAAGAAATGTAAAGATAAACTTCCTTGCCCACACTGTTAGAGAATCTGTGGTACTGAGACCTTGTGGACTTTTGTGATAAGTGACTTTGTGTTTACGTTTAGGGACTTATCTTCTTTGCTAAGTTTGCTCATTTTCTATCATTCTTGTTGACATAACTTTTCGTTCAAACAATACCTACTAAAACTCAATTACTGTTTATTTATTTAAATTTTCATTTATTTAAAATGATAATTAATCCGTAACAAGGAATTTATTTTCACATTTCGGGACACCGTGTTTTACTTAAAAATACATTAAATATTATTTTTTCACTTAAAATCCAAACTTTCTGTTATTTTTTCTTTCATTTTTTGATTATTTGATGTTATTAGAAACCCATATGTACTCAAATAATGCATATATAACCATGATTTTATTCAGAAGGACAAAGTCCTTTTCCTTACAAAGCTCTCCGTCAGGATCGATGGAGAAGAGGCTTTGTGATTCTGCGGTCTTTGATGTTTAAAAGTCAATTCTTTGGCATCACTTTGAAGCTGACGGTGGTAAATACATTTACGTATATCTATCGCCAGCCTTTACTTCAATAGTCTTTCCGGAATAA
Source organism: Stictocephala bisonia (assembly GCA_035578905.1). Classification (NCBI taxonomy): domain Eukaryota; kingdom Metazoa; phylum Arthropoda; class Insecta; order Hemiptera; family Membracidae; genus Stictocephala; species Stictocephala bisonia. The sequence continues at coordinate 26,405 of JAQJVL010006301.1, forward strand.
TACACAGTAGAGCTCTTTTTTACATACTGGGATTTCTATATTTAGTTATCAATTTAAATTTTACAGCCAAGATAGTTTTCAATAATGAAATCATCCATGTCACTTAGGTTTTTTATTGGACCTTTTTCGTTAATTCACTATCAATACTGTTTACGTTACTTTACTACTACTTTTTTATCGCAATTACGGTTAGGTTAGGTGGCTACCAAAGTTGATCACAAACTGATAAATCCAATGACTCACTTACCGCTCAATGCGCTCTCCGTGTGTAAGTTCTTGGAAAGCAATAATATAAGGCCAGTGATATAGGATTCCTAGCGGATAAGGAATGCCACAGTGAATTTTATGTTCACTCTCAATGATTTTGAATCAGTTTTTAGAGCAATAGAATATTTATCAAGTGTAGTGAATTAACGGAAAATATCCTATTTATTTATTACTTATAAACAATAAACTTAGAAATCACACGTAATATATGATGCAAAAATGCTAAAATATAAAAAATAAGAGTCACTTTTTGAAATAGGTAAATTAATTTAATTTAATTAGTGGAGTAATTAGAAAATTGTCTGAAGAATTATAATGTTACAAATACAATAGATACACCTCCCAATAATCTAACGTAAGAAATTACAACTCTCCCACCCACGTTACATATGTATTTTATCAACCCCCCCCCCCGCCTACAGCTTAAAAATATGTCCTTTAACACCAAGATCATTAAACGTACTAAGTAGTGATGTTAATTTGTGTACAGTGTATGGGTGTACAGTGTTGTGTTATGGGTGGGCATAATAATAAAAGTGAACATGAATAATTTTAATTAAATTATGATTACCAAATTCTAAGATTTTGGTGGGTTTAACTACAGTCAGTAGCATTTTTTTACTCTACAAACGGCTTTAACCTTCTAAACCTCTCAAGCACATTTTAAGTGAACCTTCCGGGATTTGAACACGTGACCATATGCATATGAAGTAGAAGTGACAACCACTAGGCTAACAAGAGTGTTGTTGTCAACAACAACAAGTTGTTGAATGGATTATTCCTGTTTCCTCAGGTAAATTGTGATACTCAATGCATTTTTACTCTTACGAAGTGTGTACGAAGCATGTGATGAAAAATTAAATATTTAGTGTTAGTTCTAAAAACGCCATGTTTTGTGACGACATAAGCCTACATATTACTAATATTTTTTTGTAAAGTCCTCAGAAACAGTTCAACCGGCAATGCTTGGGAAATCAACAAAATGTGTGAGAATTTAAAACTAACATCTCAATTATTAATTACTCTGGTTAAATATTGTACAAAGAAAAAAATGAAATATTTTTTCTAAGTTACCAGAGGGCTGATCAATTGCAAAAGCATCAAACAGTCGGGCCTCAAGTCTTTTTACTCCAACTGAGCTGACTCGGTAACTTACTCACTGACTAACATTCAACGGATACTTCTAAAGTTCTTGTTAACTGCCAAGTAAGGTAAAATAAAAACGAAAAAGCACCATTACACAAAATTCCTTTTTAAAGGTCAAAAGATTAGTTTAACTCCAAGTAAGATTTGCTCTAATCACAGCCACAATATCTCTCTCCTCACCCTTTAATCTGACTTTAACAAAGTGTTGTTCTTGTACCTTGATAGTTTTTAGTTTTTAATTTAATCAAAAATAGAGTATCAAGAGATTTAAATACATAAATACCTCAATGTTTGTTAATAATCATAACAAGGTATACGCTACTATTGGTAGTTCCAATAGATTGTTTAAATATATTAGTTTTGGCTGTACATCATTCGGAACTGAAATTTCCATTTAAGGGGGGGGAACATATCTTTTATAACAAATATACTTTTATATCGCCTAGATAAAAAAAGTAACACAATGCTAGTGACATACACGGTAATCACTATTAAAGACACAAAAATTGGTTTACTTGTAAGTTAGTGAAAATGTAATTGAAGGTAAAAAGTAATTTATTCTTGCAGACCCATTACACGTAATACACCTGCATTGAGAGGTAGGACGTTGTAATTAATTCGGCTAATGTGTCTGCCGTAATAAAAGCTGAATGGTCTGTGTTACTAGTTGCCTGTCCAGTTACACTGTGATGGGATGAACGAGTATTCGATAAAATGTATCGAGGATTACAATTCGAGTATTGGTCTCACAATTTTCTTAGCTATGTATCAAATACTTTACAGCCTAGTTGATGTGTCATTGTATTGGTAATTTTTTTAATATTTTGTGATCAGTTTGTATTGAATACAGGGCGTAGTGTATGGATATTAAACTAAACTTAAGAGTCTGCAGAGGCTGTCGGCCATGTTTTTTTTAATCCCATAAGGGTAATGTTATTTTCGGACCAAACATACGATCACGTGTATCCATACTAAACAGTAATTAACGGATTTTTTCCAAACAAATTTCATTTGATCAAAAATGAAATTGTTCGTTGGAATTGCTTTGTGAATTCCTTATTAGTTTTATAGAAAAACATTTTTTTTTTTATATTTAGTTTGAAGTTTTTATTTTCATCAATTTTTCAAAACTTGGTGTATGTATTCAAAATATCAAAAGCAAACCCAATGCGCAATATTATGACGTTTAAAGTTACACCTCATACACAGCTTTTGGTGAATAAAAAGGGGGGGGAAGTATGGATTCGTAAATAATATTGTTCTTAGGGGATTAAAACCAACATGGCCGATAGCTACTGCAGACTCTTAAGTAATTCCTTTATTATCCAGGCACTAATGTTGTGAAATGGCCGTTGCTAAGGTGGTGAAACAAGCCAGAAATGATTTTTCAACTTATTTAGGGCAAATGTATTACATAATATTGGTGGAACAAATTGGGGAGCCAACGCACACATTCTTCGTACAACCACTCTGTCACTGGTCAATTCAGCTGCTGGAGACAGGATATACAAAATCAGTGAGACAGTTTTTAAATGGCTCGATGAATTGGACTTTGTTTTGTGACAGGAGATAACGTTACATTTTTATTCAGTTAATATTCTATGATCACTTATGGATCTGTTATCAATTTAACTAATTAATTAACAAAGGGTAGCTGACAAAAAACCATACGATATACATACTGTCACACCCTACCAGAGTTAGGGCGTAACGGGGGTTTGGTCCTTCCAAGAGCGCCCTCGCTTGACTGACAGCCTCCTGGATTGTCCGACATCTGTGTAGAGGTGTGCTTCGTGGGAATAGAATAGAATATATTTATTTTTATAAAGATAAATACATATTTGTCTTTATATATTAATCTTATTTATAAACATATAGTAATATAATTATATTATTGAAATTATCGTAGAATATCAAAAAATTTGTGTTTAATGACAAATATACAGCTACACGCATCCGTTAATATTGGAAGACTTGTTGGAAGACTTGTAATATTGGAAGGATGGACCAAACGAACTCTTCATATACGCTTTAATTATAAAAACACCATATATCTACC
>JAQJVL010006302.1:0-29873 GCA_035578905.1 Stictocephala bisonia
TTACCTAACTTAACTGATCTTAATAGCACTGGAAATTTACTTGCTTCTTCTCAGCAGTGAAACCTAAAGTAGGACCTCTGATTTCTGAATCACCTTGATCTGAAATATGGTAAATGGAGTTTACAGAAATCTTCCACCTTCAGTTGGACCTAAGTAGATCTAATAGGATCCATTGGTGGATCGAACGATCAGCTAAGTAGATTCCCGTGCTGAGAAGATCAAGGTGATTCAGAAAATCAGAAGATTCAAAGAGAGGAAGAAAGGCCTTCAAGGTTCATTCAAGACCACTAATTCTAGCCTGAAACTTCACTGTTCTTCCCACTGAAACCATTTCACTAAACATATTTACAAGTAGGCCTAAATATATTACTAGCAGTTTAAGATTTAAGTGAGGGGGAAAGAGTAATGAAGCTAACTTTCCAATTTAAGTGAGGGGGAAAGAGTAGTGAAGCTAACTTTCCAATTTAAGTGAGGGGGAAAGAGTAGTGAAGCTAACTTTCCAATTTAAGTGAGGGGGAAAGAGTAGTGAAGCTAACTTTCCAATTTAAGTGAGGGGGAAAGAGTAGTGAAGCTAACTTTCCAATTTAAGTGAGGGGGAAAGAGTAGTGAAGCTAACTTTCCAATTTAAGTGAGGGGGAAAGAGTAGTGAAGCTAACTTTCCAATTTAAGTGAGGGGGAAAGAGTAGTGAAGCTAACTTTCCAATTTAAGTGAGGGGGAAAGAGTAATGAAGCTAACTTTCCAATTTAAGTGAGGGGGAAAGAGTAGTGAAGCTAACTTTCCAATTTAAGTGAGGGGGAAAGAGTAGTGAAGCTAACTTTCCAATTTAAGTGAGGGGGAAAGAGTAGTGAAGCTAACTTTCCAATTTAAGTGAGGGGGGAAAGAGTAATGAAGCTAACTTTCCAATTTAAGTGAGGGGGAAAGAGTAGTGAAGCTAACTTTCCAATTTAAGTGAGGGGGAAAGAGTAGTGAAGCTAACTTTCCAATTTAAGTGAGGGGGAAAGAGTAGTGAAGCTAACTTTCCAATTTAAGTGAGGGGGAAAGAGTAGTGAAGCTAACTTTCCAATTTAAGTGAGGGGGAAAGAGTAGTGAAGCTAACTTTCCAATTTAAGTGAGGGGGAAAGAGTAGTGAAGCTAACTTTCCAATTTAAGTGAGGGGGAAAGAGTAGTGAAGCTAACTTTCCAATTTAAGTGAGGGGGAAAGAGTAGTGAAGCTAACTTTCCAATTTAAGTGAGGGGGAAAGAGTAGTGAAGCTAACTTTCCAATTTAAGTGAGGGGGGAAAGAGTAGTGAAGCTAACTTTCCAATTTAAGTGAGGGGGAAAGAGTAGTGAAGCTAACTTTCCAATTTAAGTGAGGGGGAAAGAGTAATGAAGCTAACTTTCCAATTTAAGTGAGGGGGAAAGAGTAGTGAAGCTAACTTTCCAATTTAAGTGAGGGGGAAAGAGTAGTGAAGCTAACTTTCCAATTTAAGTGAGGGGGAAAGAGTAGTGAAGCTAACTTTCCAATTTAAGTGAGGGGGAAAGAGTAGTGAAGCTAACTTTCCAATTTAAGTGAGGGGGGAAAGAGTAGTGAAGCTAACTTTCCAATTTAAGTGAGGGGGAAAGAGTAGTGAAGCTAACTTTCCAATTTAAGTGAGGGGGAAAGAGTAGTGAAGCTAACTTTCCAATTTAAGTGAGGGGGAAAGAGTAGTGAAGCTAACTTTCCAATTTAAGTGAGGGGGAAAGAGTAGTGAAGCTAACTTTCCAATTTAAGTGAGGGGGAAAGAGTAGTGAAGCTAACTTTCCAATTTAAGTGAGGGGGAAAGAGTAGTGAAGCTAACTTTCCAATTTAAGTGAGGGGGAAAGAGTAGTGAAGCTAACTTTCCAATTTAAGTGAGGGGGAAAGAGTAGTGAAGCTAACTTTCCAATTTAAGTGAGGGGGAAAGAGTAGTGAAGCTAACTTTCCAATTTAAGTGAGGGGGAAAGAGTAGTGAAGCTAACTTTCCAATTTAAGTGAGGGGGAAAGAGTAGTGAAGCTAACTTTCCAATTTAAGTGAGGGGGAAAGAGTAGTGAAGCTAACTTTCCAATTTAAGTGAGGGGGAAAGAGTAGTGAAGCTAACTTTCCAATTTAAGTGAGGGGGAAAGAGTAGTGAAGCTAACTTTCCAATTTAAGTGAGGGGGGAAAGAGTAGTGAAGCTAACTTTCCAATTTAAGTGAGGGGGAAAGAGTAGTGAAGCTAACTTTCCAATTTAAGTGAGGGGGAAAGAGTAGTGAAGCTAACTTTCCAATTTAAGTGAGGGGGAAAGAGTAGTGAAGCTAACTTTCCAATTTAAGTGAGGGGGAAAGAGTAGTGAAGCTAACTTTCCAATTTAAGTGAGGGGGAAAGAGTAGTGAAGCTAACTTTCCAATTTAAGTGAGGGGGAAAGAGTAGTGAAGCTAACTTTCCAATTTAAGTGAGGGGGAAAGAGTAGTGAAGCTAACTTTCCAATTTAAGTGAGGGGGAAAGAGTAGTGAAGCTAACTTTCCAATTTAAGTGAGGGGGAAAGAGTAGTGAAGCTAACTTTCCAATTTAAGTGAGGGGGAAAGAGTAGTGAAGCTAACTTTCCAATTTAAGTGAGGGGGAAAGAGTAGTGAAGCTAACTTTCCAATTTAAGTGAGGGGGAAAGAGTAGTGAAGCTAACTTTCCAATTTAAGTGAGGGGGAAAGAGTAGTGAAGCTAACTTTCCAATTTAAGTGAGGGGGAAAGAGTAGTGAAGCTAACTTTCCAATTTAAGTGAGGGGGAAAGAGTAGTGAAGCTAACTTTCCAATTTAAGTGAGGGGGAAAGAGTAGTGAAGCTAACTTTCCAATTTAAGTGAGGGGGAAAGAGTAGTGAAGCTAACTTTCCAATTTAAGTGAGGGGGAAAGAGTAGTGAAGCTAACTTTCCAATTTAAGTGAGGGGGAAAGAGTAGTGAAGCTAACTTTCCAATTTAAGTGAGGGGGAAAGAGTAGTGAAGCTAACTTTCCAATTTAAGTGAGGGGGAAAGAGTAGTGAAGCTAACTTTCCAATTTAAGTGAGGGGGAAAGAGTAGTGAAGCTAACTTTCCAATTTAAGTGAGGGGGAAAGAGTAGTGAAGCTAACTTTCCAATTTAAGTGAGGGGGAAAGAGTAGTGAAGCTAACTTTCCAATTTAAGTGAGGGGGAAAGAGTAGTGAAGCTAACTTTCCAATTTAAGTGAGGGGGAAAGAGTAGTGAAGCTAACTTTCCAATTTAAGTGAGGGGGAAAGAGTAGTGAAGCTAACTTTCCAATTTAAGTGAGGGGGAAAGAGTAGTGAAGCTAACTTTCCAATTTAAGTGAGGGGGAAAGAGTAGTGAAGCTAACTTTCCAATTTAAGTGAGGGGGAAAGAGTAGTGAAGCTAACTTTCCAATTTAAGTGAGGGGGAAAGAGTAGTGAAGCTAACTTTCCAATTTAAGTGAGGGGGAAAGAGTAGTGAAGCTAACTTTCCAATTTAAGTGAGGGGGAAAGAGTAGTGAAGCTAACTTTCCAATTTAAGTGAGGGGGAAAGAGTAGTGAAGCTAACTTTCCAATTTAAGTGAGGGGGAAGAGTAGTGAAGCTAACTTTCCAATAGACTCCATTAGTGAGGGGGGAAAGAGTAGTGAAGCTAACTTTCCAATTTAAGTGAGGGGGAAAGAGTAGTGAAGCTAACTTTCCAATTTAAGTGAGGGGGAAAGAGTAGTGAAGCTAACTTTCCAATTTAAGTGAGGGGGAAAGAGTAGTGAAGCTAACTTTCCAATTTAAGTGAGGGGGAAAGAGTAGTGAAGCTAACTTTCCAATTTAAGTGAGGGGGAAAGAGTAGTGAAGCTAACTTTCCAAGTTTAGTGAGGGGGAAAGAGTAGTGAAGCTAACTTTCCAATTTAAGTGAGGGGGAAAGAGTAGTGAAGCTAACTTTCCAATTTAAGTGAGGGGGGAAAGAGTAGTGAAGCTAACTTTCCAATTTAAGTGAGGGGAAAGAGTAGTGAAGCTAACTTTCCAATTTAAGTGAGGGGGAAAGAGTAGTGAAGCTAACTTTCCAATTTAAGTGAGGGGGAAAGAGTAGTGAAGCTAACTTTCCAATTTAAGTGAGGGGGAAAGAGTAGTGAAGCTAACTTTCCAATTTAAGTGAGGGGGAAAGAGTAGTGAAGCTAACTTTCCAATTTAAGTGAGGGGAAAGAGTAGTGAGCTAACTTTCCAATTTAAGTGAGGGGGGAAAGAGTAGTGAAGCTAACTTTCCAATTTAAGTGAGGGGGAAAGAGTAGTGAAAGCTAACTTTCCAATTTAAGTGAGGGGGAAAGAGTAGTGAAGCTAACTTTCCAATTTAAGTGAGGGGGAAAGAGTAGTGAAGCTAACTTTCCAATTAAGTGAGGGGGAAAGAGTAGTGAAGCTAACTTTCCAATTTAAGTGAGGGGGAAAGGAGTAGTGAAGCTAACTTTCCAATTTAAGTGAGGGGGAAAGAGTAGTGAAGCTAACTTTCCAATTTAAGTGAGGGGGAAAGAGTAGTGAAGCTAACTTTCCAATTTAAGTGAGGGGGAAAGAGTAGTGAAGCTAACTTTCCAATTTAAGTGAGGGGGAAAGAGTAGTGAAGCTAACTTTCCAATTTAAGTGAGGGGGAAAGAGTAGTGAAGCTAACTTTCCAATTTAAGTGAGGGGGAAAGAGTAGTGAAGCTAACTTTCCAATTTAAGTGAGGGGGAAAGAGTAGTGAAGCTAACTTTCCAATTTAAGTGAGGGGGAAAGAGTAGTGAAGCTAACTTTCCAATTTAAGTGAGGGGGAAAGAGTAGTGAAGCTAACTTTCCAATTTAAGTGAGGGGGAAAGAGTAGTGAAGCTAACTTTCCAATTTAAGTGAGGGGGAAAGAGTAGTGAAGCTAACTTTCCAATTTAAGTGAGGGGGAAAGAGTAGTGAAGCTAACTTTCCAATTTAAGTGAGGGGGAAAGAGTAGTGAAGCTAACTTTCCAATTTAAGTGAGGGGGAAAGAGTAGTGAAGCTAACTTTCCAATTTCTAAACGAAATACGTCCGTGTTCCAGATCCGGGGCCTCCAGACAATTGGAGTCTGATCAATGTTTCCAGGTTAGGAGGGTACTCTTGAGAGCCAACATGATACGTTGCCCTCCCACAATTTGACTTCAGTTCCCTTACACTCATACACTTGCGGTATAGGGGAGGGTTGGGGGTGGACTGATAATATATATTAGGTTCAGTAAATATATTGTGAGCGAATGTCTACAATAGACTATTTTTATAGGCTTAAATAATCAATTTAACATTACAAGTACACATTTTGAAAAGCATTGAACATTTTATCATCTATCTAGAGGAAATAAATGGGTGATCAAATGTGTATACTAGAAGAAAATGTTACTATTTCATGACTTTTATACTATATACATATTTTTGTAGATGACTTGGTACCAATATAGATTTAGATTTAGGTTCCTGTGGCAACATATAAATAATACAAAAACCGTTGTAAATTAATAATATCTGTCTGAATGTTTTAATAATGATTTTAAGTCTTACAAAGATTTTTCTTGCACTTTGAAGGTTAAGGGATTTTGTTAAAAGAGGAAATTGCTTTATTTACTGCATAGAAGCTTGTATTCAGTAAAAAATTAACTCATTTAAAAATAAAAATCTGTTAATATTGTCCTTTAGAACGTTCGTTAACCCTTTAACTTTAAATTTAAAAAAAGCAGCTATGAATTTATAAAAGAATTCTTATAATATTAAAAAAACCAAAAGAATTAGTCAGGTTCTGAAAAATATAATAATTACAATAAACCTTATAAGATTTATTGTATCTAAGAAAATATAGACGTCAGGAAAACTGTTATTGACTTCGGGTCACGGGGTTTCCCGTATCGCACGTGACTGGTAACACGATGTTAACCAATTATTTACGTATAAACCTTTTAAAATAATAATGTCTAAACTTTATTTGACCCAGTTGTGCTAATAAAAATGAACTTTAATTTTATTTATTTATAGACATAATTATTTATATAGTTTTACTATTATTTAGATATTCTTTTGGTTATTAAAATTATCGGCAAAGAAATAGAAAATAAGATATTAGCACATTATTTAGATTAAGTTGTAAATTTAAATGTGAATGTTTTAATGATTATTATTATTAAATATTTTGTAGAAATAAATCAACTGTGGATTAGCTTACATTCGTTAAAATACAAAGAGGTTAATTAATACATTGTTTTAATTTTTTTAGCTTTTAAGCTTTTTTAGTTGACTTAATGTAGAATTTATAGAATTGGGATCTATTCACGTGTTTATGTATATTATACTTGGGTTATAGATTAAATACCAGCTTAAAATATCCAACATTTCACGTTTATCAGGGTGTCCCTGAACTCTCTGAGGATCTTTTTAGGTATTGACTGTAGGTCAAAACAAGGCATAATATCATATTTAAAAATTCCAAATCACCTCCGGTACCCGTACAGACGCCATTTTGTATTTTTTACAAGTTATTTTTTATTTTTAAAACTATTTAACCTATACAATACAAATTTGGTTCACACATTAATAAAATCTAATTTGTCTTACTGAAATAAAAAATCAAAATCCTTTTTTAATTATTTTGAAAATGGCGGCTCTTTGAAACTTTCGATCTTTAATAACTTTTTAAAGGCAATGAATACAAGAATACCTTATTTTTGAAAATTAAATTTACAATAAAAAAAAGTAAAGTTGAATGAAATCGGTTGACAAACAATTGAGATTTGAATATTTTGGTATTTAATCATTTACGCTTCAATGTGTATAGCTATGGTGCCGTGCCGCGCGAGTCAACCACAACAATACATCAGCGATCTATTCTGCCCCCATAGATGAGAACGCCCTATCTCCCAAAAACAAAATTTTACAGGAGAGCAGGATAACTGTTTTTTACATCTGCATCAAAGTTTTAATACTTATGAATGCTTTAGATGTGTACAAGTAGTTGTTTAAATATATAAAATATTGTATTCGTTTTATTTTTTTATTAAATGATTTCTTTTTCAGTAAAAAAGGAGATATGGCTTTTTAAGTTAAAGTTGTTAGCTTTCTGGATGCTAATGAAAAGGCCCTAACTCCCTGCAGAGGAGTTAGGGCTTTTCATCATCATATTCATCTGTTATAAATATTAATACTTTGCAATAATAAACTTGTTTTTTTCTGTAGTCAATAATGTAACTCAACACTTTGCTTAAGAACGTACACTTTATTTTTATTTTTTACTCTTACACTTTACTTTTTTTACTTTAGCTTATACAAAATAATACAAAATAACACAACGAATTGGCTTAAAACTTACACTTTACATTTAGTATTAGGCCTTCATTATAACTCACTGTTACACTTGATTATTTTTTTTTCATTGGCTTATAATAAAATATACTTAACAACTTGTTTTTAAAGTGTTTTTTATTCGTCATTTGACAGTAAGTCTGGCTGGTCTGACTCTGGAAGACTTAACCAAAACCCCCGGCGGTTAGCAGGCATGAGTGGGCAAAGCTTCTCTACAATGTCTTTCTTTTTAGCTTTGTTGAAACCTCGCACTTTGTTTATTCTATCAGGCATTGGAAATTTTTTCACACACTTAGCTTGTAAGAAGTTTAACTCTTCGGAGGCTGGTTGGTCATAGTTTGTTGAGTACATGAGCGATGTTTTGCCCCGTTCAGCTGTTAATTTAACAATATCCTTGAGGTAGGGCATACTATCACCACGTGTTTTCAGCTTTTGTTTGGATGTGAAGTCCTTCCAAGCAAACAGATCATCACCACTAATTTCTTTAACATCAACTTTTCCCGCATTTGCTTTTTTTACACAGTTAACAAAGTCTTGGAAATCGCACACTTTTCCACTATGTTTCATACTTAGCTCAACTTGGTGGTGGAACGAGTCGGCTGCCATAAAAGTATGGCCTGGTTCAAAGTAAAAAATGTCAACTTTGTTAATTGAAATGTCGATGCAATAGTTCAGAAGGTACACAAAAAAGGTAAAAAGAGTCCAATTTTTATTCTGACTAGAACAATTGTCGAGCCAAATACAAATGTGATTGACATCTCTAAAATGGCAAAAGAAGGAGAAGAATGCATTTATGATATCTTCCTTTTTCCTTCCACTTACTGCCTCGTGCCATAATACTGCTAGAGGCCTATGCTTTGATTTTATGCCGACAGGTACAAAGCTTTCATTGAAAGCCACCATTCGTCTGGTGAAAATTACTTCCTTAAAAGTGTCCATCCTAGGGAGCATAATAACTTTTTGTAGATCAGCACAAAAAAACAAGCTATCTTCAGCAGAAGACTGCAGATTTGCATGTTCTTTATATAAATGTCTGGACTTTTCTGCCCGCTCAATATGGCTTTTCCAATAGATACAAGTCTCACAGTCTGGTGACAAATTTTCTTGGTTATGGTTGCTGTCATGTTCCTTGAACTTGTAGCACATGCCACATTCTTCGTGGCCCAGCTTAGTGAACGATATATTTAACTCGTTAATAACCTTCCTGTAAAGATCATAAGAACAATCGCAAGATGTCTCACTTTTTACAAAATCATTGTACATTCTTTGAATCGTCACATCACTTGGGAGGTAACGGCGATTTGGTGCGTGCTCCCTTCGGTAATGAGCTACACTTGGGTTATAGCTTTCAATATGCGTAGTGATAATGTTTCTATCAATTTTTGTACGGTTAGGGTGTTTTCCTCTTTTGTCAGTTGAACATGACGCCATTCCAGTCATTATACTTTTGTCAATGGTTGTCAAAGAGTCGTAAACAACGGAGTTATTTTCTTTGGAAAACCCAAGCGTTGTAAGAAAGAACGTTTTGCACACTCTTATTCGTTCGCCTTCTGTGTCATTGAAAAAATAACGAAAAGAATTTTGTTTTTTTTCAGAATCAGAACGTCGCCTTTTTACTGGAAGTTTTGTGGCACATAATACAATAAAGTTCCGTCTTTCGGAAAAGTTTTTGTTCCAGAATTCGGTGTTACATTGGTTTCGCCAGTCTTCAGAAAACTTTGTGCTGCATTTGTATCGGCACTTGTTATCACAGGGATCACGTGTGGAATGATCGTCTTTTAACTTTTTAATTTGTTTTTGTGCTCGTTCGGTTGGATTGGTGCTTTTTTTCTTCCTTACTCTTTTAGTTCCTCTTTTTGTGACACCAAGATCTTCTCCTCCGTCTTCTTCTATTTCATTTACAATGTTGTTTGGATTTGTCCCACTGTTTGCGTTTTCAGTTCCATTCAATGGCGGGTCATGTTCAGTGTGAGCCAGCTCTTCAAAAGGTGCAGGTTCAGCCAGCTCAATTACCCCCTGGGAATTTTCAGCGTCATCAATAAAAAACTCCATTTGTAGTGTATTTTCAACTTCAGATTGCTCATCCAACAATGTGTTTTCAGGTAGACCTTCCAAGTTTGAAGGAACAACATTCTCAAGTGTTGTAAAAGTCATTGCAGGGCTACTTTCATCGATTATGTTTTTATTATTTGTAACTAGAGTATCAGTTGATTCAAAAAGAGCCAGCACTGATTGCTGTCTACCGTTATCAAAAAACAACCCGTCTTCACTAATAGCATGGTATTCTACTTCTTTTTGTTGTAGGCCTACATCATTAAAGGTATTTTCCAGATCTTGATTGTTTAGAGGAAGGACTTGTAGTGTTGAAGTACTATCCCTTTCTTCATTAGTGTAGTTTTTCGAACAGAGAGGTGTGCTTGATTCAACAATGTTCAATTTTGATTGCTGCACGCCATTTACGAACAATCCGTCTTCTCTTCCGCCATTGTGTTGGGTTATGTTTGTTCCTTTTATAGAAACATTGTTTAGTTGTTGATTATCTTCAGACAGCATTGATAATATAAGCAATCCCCTTGATAAACTCTTCTTTGACATGTTTGTTTTATACATCGAACCTAAAAATAACACACTACTGTCAAAAGTTTTGTTAACGGTTAACTACCATAATGAGTTTTTGTAATACTCATTACATGTGCAGCACTTTATAACACATATTTTATAATTTTATAATACTATTTTGCAGTGGCGGATCTAGAATTTTATTTTGGGGGGGGCTGACTAATTATAGCTTCAAACTAATTATATTGGTATAAAATTTACATTTTTACAAAAAACATTTTTAGAGGTTTTGGGGGGGGGCTTCAGCCCGAAAGCCCCCCCCCGTAGATCCGCCAGTGCTATTTTGTGTAATAAATTATAAATTATTTTATACCAATACTTACATAGGAAATAAAATACAGTGTATCATTACAAAGTGTGTTATTATAGGCTAAATAGTTTTGAATAGAACAGTGTTACTAACACAAAGTTTGTTGTTTTGAGGTTAAGCCATTTTGCAGTTCTAGGTCTAAAATCAACAAAAAATAAGTAAGTGGAGTATTACCTGAAGTGCTTTTTCAAAACAAGCAAAAGAAATATCTTCTTGTAACAGAGTAAAACCACACTACTGTATTATAATTACTTCGCTAATTGTAATAATAATTAGAAACTTCCTCTCTAAAAGCATACACAACCTACAATATTCACAGTGAAGCAATGTAATTTACTGTTGCTTGCAGTACACTGCTGAATAAATTGCAGTTTAAAACGTAAACAAAACTGGAGTTGTTGGTGTAGTAGCAAAACAGCTGGTCAGTCACATTGACTGGTATGATAGAAGAATGCCCTAACTCCACTCTCCTGTGCTAAGAAAAAAGGCCCCAGATCCTTGACTCTTTGGGTTGGTCCGGCTTACTTGATGAATAAAGGCCCTAAGTACAAATCCACATGTATTTAGGGTGTTCTTACTTATTAATTGCTACATAGGGCCATCTTATATCAAAAACAACAGCAAACTGGAGTTAGGGCCAAAATAAAATACACAATAACTAACCTCTGAATTGGATTTAGGGCCTTTTAATGTCATAAAAAGGTGTATTTTTCCACAAAGAATTGAAAACTGCAAAAAAAAGCACTAAAACAAATTTGGGAGTTAGGGCCTTTTAACTTATGGGGGCAGTATTCTGATTGCCTTTTATTGTAATAAAAATGGCCCTAGCAGGCAACGAGGAAAATTTTGCATATGATTTTCGGTGTTATTAAATTAAAAATTAATTTCAACCTAAAGTAGTGCCCTAAAAACTAAAATTGTTGTAAAATTTACTTGTTATGTGAAGCAGTTAATAGACATAAAACAAGTAAAATAAAAAAGTATTAGATTATAAATTGAAACTTTAATTAAATTAATTTTCACATTACGAACTATGCTCAAAATGTTGTCCTCTCATTTGATTGCAAAGAAAAAACTATTAGAAAGTGAATGTGGAAAGTGACACAGCAACAAATTATTTTCCTTATTAATATTTACAAAACCTTCAACAATTCTACCAACATAGAATTTAAAAAAATTTTAGTTTTTAGGGCACTACTTAATTTTGAAATTAACTTTTAATTTAATAACAACGAAAATCATCTGCAGATGTTTTCCCATTGCAGGGGGCATTTTTATTACAGTGATGTCACAAATCACTTTATTGTAATGTTTTGGATGAAAGTAATCAGAATAGATCGCTGATGTATTGTTGTGGTTGACTCGCGCGGCACGACACCATGGCTGTACACATTGACGCGTAAATGATTAAATACAAAAAATATTCAAATCTTGATTATTTTTCATCCGATTTCATTCAACTTTATTTTTTTTGATTGAAAATTTAAATTTCAAAAAGAAGGTATTCTTGTAATTGTTTGTGTTAATTTTGTTTCTACATAAAAAATTTATTAAATATTTAAAATTTAAAAGAGCCGCCTTTTTGAAAATAATTAAAAGTTGTTTTTGATTTTTGATTTCAGTAAGGAAATGGTTTTATTATTGTGTATGCCAAATTTTACTGTATAGTTTAATATTTTTTAAATTTTTTGTAAAAAATACAAAATGGTGGCTGTACGGGTACCGAAGGTGATTTTAAAATTTTAAATATGATATTATGTCTTTTTTTTACCCACAATCAATACCTAAAAAGATCCTCAGAGAGTTCAGGGACACCCTGTATATGAATTGCAATAAAAATTACAATTTGAAAGTATCAGCTGATGATATAAACGACAGTCAATTCGTCATCATTGATGTACCAATCATCAATTAATGGCTCTCTATAAGTAATAATTTTCATTAGTTTGTAAACAATTCTACTTTCTTTCAATCACACAAATTCAAATTTTGAAAATGCTTCGTTACCATTGAAAATGCTATGATAGAGCATTAAAAAAAGTATCATAGTTATGATAACTATTTTTTCGGTCAGTATACAAACAACATGGAACCTTCCCAGTCCTTGATATGGCGTCATTCTGGCATTAAATCGCGTGACCAGACAGTCGGCCGGCGTCGAACTTGGCTCATAATCAGATAACATGGATCGAATGTGCTTAACAGGCCACGACATTGAAAATAGAAATCGCTATTTGTGGACCATCTTTGTTGCTAAACCGCAGCATTATTCGTGTCAGCAGTTAATTATTATTCTCTGCGATTTCACATTGCATGTAGCATTACAAATTAGCATATATAACATTACGTAGAAATTATAGCACCAAAACCGCAACAAGCGAAATGCATTAATCTTTGCACTTTATAGAACACTTTGTATTTTTAAATATGAATATTAGGAGGAAAAAATTGTCTCATTGGTTTTTTTCTCATCCTAATAACAATGAATAACACGTACTTTTTCTTTTAAGTACTGGTAGTACAAGCATAACAACATTGAATGTAGCTTAAATTAAAAAAAAAAAAAAAAAAAGAAAAAAAAAACAACAATATTATTGAAAATTGTGATGCATACAAAATATTTGTAGACATATGACTTTTATAACACTTAAATAGGTATCCGAAAACTAATTAGCCTATTATACAGCGTTTTACAACAGGATTCTTTTCTAAATTGATGTACAAAACCACAATTTTAACCGTAATTTGTATGTTGTTATGAGTGCTGTCAACGTGACTTGTGTTGTTGAGCGGGTTCTCGACGTGTTTCGTATGTGTTTAGAAGGGCTTTCAACGTCTTTTGTATGTGGTTTGGAGAGTCGTCAGCTTCTTTGTATGTGGTTCGGAGAGTCGTAAGCGTCTTTTGTTTGTGGTTGGGAGAGTCGTCAGCGTCTTTTTTATGTGGTTGGGAAAGTCGTCAGTGTCTTTTGTATGATGTTGAGAGAGTCATCAATGTCTTTTGTATGTGTCAACACGTCAACGTCTTTTGTCATGACTAGATTCTACATTATCGTTCAGTAAAAATTTGTTAAACATAGTCTGTCAAAAATGGCTTCCCAATTACATCTATCTCGTCATACATGCCTGCTTTAATGTATTGTTAATGTATTCATTTTAAAATGTAAACCACGAAAGTCAAGGAAACCATTCACATTTCAACCAGGTCTACTCATTGTCAACACTTATTTTTTTTATTGTATTTAAACATGTTTATTTATTTATTACTAACACTAGATTCCCTTAACATTAACGTAGAAAATACGGACTTAACTCCATCAAAACTACATATTTAAGCTCTCACAGTTCAAAAACTGTTTATTTAGCCCCTGAACTGTTTTAAGATTATATAAAATAATATTATTCTATATGTGTTGACAGAGGTAATTTATTTTATATAATCTCACAGTTCATTAACCTTTATGTCTGCCTCAGAGTTTACTTCACTTAAAAAAAATAATACAAACATTCTGTTTTCTTTTCTATAACACTAGATTGATTACACAATATGATCTTTACTACGTACATGGTAGGAAAAAATCAGACCAATAAAACGCCAAGAGATGTGGTAGAAAGACATGTTAAAAAATTAAGCAAATCAATAGGGAAGTAACAGGAAGAGTTGTGCTGGCAACACACGCACTCTCCCAAGGACATGGATCCTTTGTCATAACGTTCCTTCACTGCATGGACAGGTCCTCACTCTGACATCTACTTATATATCCTTCATCAAGACATCGTCTCTCTAAATACTTTACTGATATGTCCTCTCACTACATTCCCCGTCAAGAAATCCCTTCATCACATGGACGATCCCTCACTTATACTCGTATTATTACAGTAGAGAGACGATCCCTCACATGTACGCTCTCTCAACAAGACACTCCCATTACATCCACCATAAAGACATCCCTCACTATACCACTGTCAAGACATCCCCTGAATTTATCCTCCGTCAGGACACCATCTCTCAACATGCCTCAATATGTTATCATGTCTCTATTTCCACCGTCAAGGCATCCTCTTACTACATCTGATCAAGACATCCCCCCCATTACATCTCTTATCAAGACATCCCCTTACTTTACTCTTCTTGAAGACATCATACCATAGCCCTGGTCAAGACATCATCTCTCTATATCCCTCATCAAGTATCCTCTCAAGTCATTCCCCGTCAAGGCTTCCCCTACTACGACCCTCGTCAAGACATCCCCCCATTACATCCCTTATCAATACACACTCTCACTATACTCTTGTCAGGACATCCCCTGACCATATCCTTTGTCAAAATAATCATCTCTCTACATCCCCTATTAAGTTATCCTCTCCCTACTTCCCTTGTCAAGACATTCCCTCATTACATCCATCCCTCTAAAAGACACCTCTTCATCACATGGTCGATCCCTCACTACTGGACGATCTCTCTTCATGATATTTACTCTCTATGTAGACGATCATTTGTCATGACATTCCCCTCTTGTAGCATTCAAGCCATTACTTAATCTCTTTTATACAATTAATTGTCTGGAACCTATCGCACTACTGTAATAGTGGCTAATTAGTAATAATTCTATTGTTTTGTCGTGATCAATTTCGACCGTCATCTAGTGAATTGTGGACTGTAACATCTGAAAGCACTAGTATTTTTTATTACCTACACATTAGTAGGATTTTATCTTCAACGTTTTGTGAAATTTAAAAGCACTTTTACAACTATTTAGAATCAGCTGTCATTTATGAAGTTGAAAAATATTTTGAATTTTTGTATTTACTTTCTCCCATATGGGGTTAGCATAGAGAAAGTATTTTAATCGTCAAAATAATTTTGTACACGTTGGTCTAAACATTCATTTTAGGGTCCCTGAACCAAAAAAGTTTTTTTTTTCAAAAAAATGTTGGTGTCTGTATGTTAGTCTGTCTGTGTGTATGTGCAGTTCACTGGAGACCAAAGGGATGAATCAATTTTTATGAAATTTAGTATATTGGTGTATTAGTCAATATCTCCAGAGGTTTTTAATTTTTTTGAAATTTTAGTCTTTTATTTTTAAAGGCAAAATCATACCAAAATGGAATTTTCTAAAAACAGGTATATCGATTTTAATAAAATTGTCAGAAAAGATATAAATTACAATTTAAAATATTTCATTAAAAACCGCATGTCTCTAATTTTACTAGTTTTTTTGTTATGACAAAATAAAACATATTTGGAAATCTAACTGGTAATTTTCAAAGTTTTGATTTTTGTAGTGTTTAATATGGGGGAAATATTTTGCCAATTTTTGGGAACCATTTATTTTTAATTTATGATAAATCTACTAGAATGATTTTTTTTTATTTTATGAGAATAAATATCCACTACAAGTAACTGATTATTTGTAGAATATAACTCATAAGTAATATTAATAAGTATATATATAAAATATACTGTATTACGAAGTTGTCGTAATACAGTACGATTTTACTGTATTACAGTACGATTTACTCGTAATACAGTACGAGTAATTACGAAGATGTCGTTATTTTGAAACTTAAAACTGGGATAGAGGGAACCTAAAGCCAATAAATCTTAGTTCCTTCCTGCACATTCCGGGCCGTTGTTAAGGAGAGTTCGTTCAAGAGCCAGTTCATTGTTACCGCGCTCCAATTGAACGAAGGTCTCTTTGGCGCTGACCTTTCCCGTTTCTTGACTTGTTTATGTAGCGATCCAATCAAACTTTGTTCATTGGTTTGTATTAGAACTGAATAAATGAAAACCCTTTAAATCTTCAGAACCATTCCAATTTTTGTTAATTAAATCGCCACGCTGTATATTTTTTTCATACGACATTTGACAAAAATCAGTCACATTTCTAACAGGTTAGTAATGTAACTTAAGCAAGAGACTGTCTAAATTTGTTTTATTTAAACATCTTATCACTACGCAACTGTTCCACGTCTAGTACACGCAGTCTCAAAGTAAGAACAGGAAAACAAAATTCAATTATTATTTATTCAGATTACAAAACAGGCTTTACGACCACTGTTAGGAAAACTCAGACATTATTTTTATAAAGTTCTGTTTACGTTAGTCAACATATACTGTATCTTGACTTGTATCCTTTTTTTATAAAACATATTAAATATATGCCTACTTTTTTTGCAATTCACGAATTTTGCAATACAATATGTGAGAGAGTAACACTGTTCTAGTACAAGGCCATAAAACTGCCTTTTTTGGAAAAAAAACATCTAAAATACAACCTTGGTTCCCAAAAGGGGGAGGGGGGAGTGCGAAACCAGTTTGAAATAAATATGAAGATATGTTATGAGCCAGTGAAAATGCCAGCTATCCACCTCACTAAAAAATATATTTTTTTTTCTTATCAGTACTTATTTACAAAGTGAAATAAAACTGAAAATGTTATATCGTGTTTATTGTAAAATAAGTAATTTTGTTCAATATAATACTTATGTATAAGGGGAGCGTGGGTGGTTTTCATTCCAACAGGAGGCAGTGTGGTACAAACAAGATTGGGAGCTCCTGATTGAGACTTACGATTCACTCTCTCGTTCGATTGGACGTGCGAGTGGCTTGAAGACATCCAAGTTAAAAGTATAAAGGTTTTTAATGCCCCACTACTTTTCCCTTGTGTATTACAATTTAGAGCAATGATGTATGGTGTAGCCAATTCATTTTTGTGTTTACATTTCATTAATTCTGACCAATCATTGTTATTTTATGCAGAGAATGTTAATGTGTGATAACATTGTTATTTATGCTGTTAATGTTACTTATGTATACATATCATTAATTACGCAAAGAAGTTAGTGTATGAGGACATTTTAGTTTATGCAATGGATGTTGATGTATGTAGACATCATTATTTATAGAGATAATGTTAATGTATGAGGACATTGCTATTTATGAAGTTGATGATTGTAGACATAATTATTAATGCAGATAATGCTCATGTATGAAGACATTGTTATTAATGAAGTGGACGTCGATGTATGTAGACTTCATTATTTATGCAGAGAATTTTGATATGTGGGTGTATGGTTATTTATGTAGATGATGTTGCTTTATGTAAATATTATTATCTATGGAAAGTATGTTGATGTATTCAACATTTTTATTCAAGCAGACGACATTGATGTTTGTAAAAATTGTTATTTCCGCAGATAATATCGATATATGTAGACATTGTTATTTATGCAGATGATTTAACTAGATGTCGTTATTTATGCAGTTGGTTAAGATTTTAGGTTCTTTTAGGTAATTAAGATTGGTTATGCAGATGGTGTAGACGATGTTATTTACACAGAGAAGGTTGGTATATGTAGACGTTGTTGCTTATGCAGAGGGTATTGATGGATGGAGACAAAGTAATTATGCAGAGGATATTGATGTATCTATATATTTTAACAGTGGCTGACCGTTTGTAAACACAGTGTTCAGGTAGGAATGGCTGGAGTGAAACTGATCACAATGTAGACCACTGTTGTGCAACCTAGTCAACATCTTTGTTGAATTAAGCTCTATCACTTATTAATTGTTAGTTTGACCTATATAGAGAGTGAAATAAATCTAATTGATTTATTTTTATGATGTAATGTTTACAAATGTCTTAAATCAACGAAAAATATGAATGGTTTAATTTTTTTCTTTTACTCTACAGTACAGTAATTAAGTTAAATTAAAATGTTTAAAGTTGACGTTTTGTTTAATTAAAAATATAAACCACACAAATTGGATTGAAAAATTTAATTCAATAAGCAAACCGCAGAGTTTATTTCAGCCCCGTCCTCAATAACACATTGTTAATGAGGTTATTTTAAAATTTAAAACACGTATGAATAACATGAACTGTAAAACTGTTATTTATAATTGGTTTAAAACAGGCTTTTTACACTGTTGATGATTTGTTCAAATATAGACTACTTAAATTGCAATTTTATCTCATAATTGTAATTTTATGTGTCAATGAAACCTAATTTACAAAATACTATGTACTTAATAAAAAGTAAAACCCTTAGTTCTTGATTCAATTATACATAATATATTGTATGCAAAAGGACTTGTCAAGAATTGAAAATTTACTTACTGATAATTTTGTTAGTTGTATCAGTAAGAAGGCCTTTACAACAATGCATTATGTAATTGTACAAATAATATTCATCACAAAGTAAAATAAATTATGATTATTATATTACCTTGACTATAATACGATTTCCAAATAGGTTCAGAATACAACTATCGCGCTTAATGCCACAAAATGATGCACTTGCTGAAGAGAAGTGTTCTGTGCCAAGAATTGGGCAAGTGGCGACAAGATTCCCATCTCTGCAGAACAGCTGGTTCGTTATCTTCCATCTTGGACTTTGACCCGAGACAAGAATTGTGCTCCCAGATTTGCATGTTGAATGGAACTCCTTCAATACGCTTGCCTTTTAGTGTTGGGGAAAAACATGTCTTCTTAACGATGCAAAAGAAGATAAGAAGAATCCCCATAAAAACACACAGTTTTTTTCAATACCACTGTACGTGTATGTATGGGCAGGTGGGTATTGTATGGGTATTGTACTGTACTTGTATGGGTGGGTGGGTGGGTCAATACCACTGTACTTGTATGGGTGGGTGGGTGGGTCAATACCACTGTACGTGTATACAGTTATTGGTAGTTGTAGTTAGGTTTCTATAACCGATAGGCTTGCGAGATTGGTATATTTTTATTAATGTAACCTACATAAAATTATAAATAATTTAATCAAATTGTAATAGTACATTAGATTTTTAAAATCAGCCATCTAAAAAATATATATTTAAACTGGTAATTGTTCTGACAACTGTAAGGGAAATGTTTGACCTGTATCCATAACCATTTTCTTTCCATAAAGTTTCAGTTCAGTTGCCATCAACGATGTGTATTTTCCAGCAAATAAAATGACACGTTAAATTGTCTACACAAGGCTTATTTTTATTGTGACGAGGAACATGCCTACTTGTGGTTACCACGTTTATACTTTGTTTGACTGCCTACAAAACGATTATATACTTTTTGTATATATCATTGTCATCACACTAGGAAAATGACTATAATCTTTTATATCGTTCTATTTTTAGGTTTTGTTGGATGGTTTGCCATTTACAAGAGAGACTAGACACTTTAAATACAAGACACTTTATAAATTTATATAGACTACTAGCCGATAACACTTGCTTTTCTACCGGGTGGTTCTCTACACTTGATTACCCTTCCTTCCATCGTTCTCTCTAAGCCATCTAATCAATATTAAAGCTCAGGCAGCTACCTTTTTCCTAGATAACAAAGATTAAAAAAAAAAAACCTTTAAGTCTTCTTTAAGGGGGGGGGGGGGGGTGAAAAGCAGTGCAGTAATGTCCGAGTTTGTTTGAAATTATCCTTAATCATTTCACAATGAAAACCAAATTAGCCAAGATTATGTGTCATGTTTTTTTTTTTTTTTTTTTTTTTTTTTTTTTTTTTTGGATCAGCTGTTTGAAATAAATTATTGAATCAAATTAATTCCAATGTTATTCTTATGGAGGAATGTTAACGACGAGGAACTGTTTCTACCCTTAACAATGACATTTTAAGAAATCCTTTCTTAGTTAACCTCTATGATACAAAAGCTAACTTTCCTCCATATTCCATCAAAATGTGTTAAGTGGTTTCGGAGATTTTGTGATGAGTGAGTACATAGTTTTTGGATTTTATATATATATATAAAGATAATTATATATATAAAATCCATGATACACGACAAACAAGGCAAACAATCATTCGATTTTATGGTTTATAGGTCCACTTGTATAAAATAATTGATACTTGAGTTACATAATTCCTACGTTGACCATAAAGGTTCAGAAGTGTTGTGTATTTCACAGTTTGTTGTGGTTTCAGTGTTAAAGGGATGTACAGTGGCCTACACGTGCACTGAACACCCAGTAGCAAGGGAAACTAAAGGGGCGTTTACGTAGTTCGGATGTCTTTACGTGGAATCCGAACTACGTAGTATAGGTCTGATTTAAAGCTAATTGACAAGCCTGATACTCAGTTTTCTTCCCTATATAATGACTACCATCTAACATGGACACACAAGACTTCTCTAGTAGTGCCCACATCGATGACATCCATTGTGCTTACGCCATGTATTAAGAGGACCGAGCATAGAATCCATCACCTACAATCTCCTCAACACTGTCCCCAAGTAGCTGGGTTACAGCACTACGCCACAACCGGCCAGAATGGGATGTTACATAAATGTTCATTAGTAGAGGAAGAACAGCTGAACAGCATCAATACGGCTGAGCGGCTTTAATGGGTAGCCTACATGAGGTAAAAAGCGAAAGAGTTGGGTTGTTGGGTTCTAGAAACACCAATAACGTTAAACCGGAAATTACACAGGTTGCGTGAGCACCGAACAATACAAATGTGATTTAATTGAAATGGCTGTGGCCACTGCCAAGCAGTTAGTGAAGGTTCGTGATCATGGTCATTTCCTCGTGTAGTGTGGTACTTACTGTCAACAAATTGGCCATTATAATAATAGTCGAATAATAATTTAATGCCATTATCGTCTGTATAAAAAAATATGTCTAATAACTTTGCAAGATAACCCTACAATGCGAAATTCAATATAATTTTAAAGCTAACAAAAACAATTTTTAAAACTATAATAAAATATTTATAACGTTTTAATGGTGATTGTCATTAAGAATACAAAATTACTTTTCTCTCGATTACGTTTCCCGAAGTTAAAGAAACAAATGCTTATTTTGTTGAAATTTTTAATGGAACAAAAAGCACATATTAATGATGGCTATGAAATATAAAATATTATTTAAATATAAAAGTTATTTAAAACAGAATATTTTACAATTTTACAAAATTCAGTAAAATAGAATCTGTCATAAAACTATTTACTTAATATTGAAAATGGCCATATTTCATGAGCAATAAGTGAAAAAATAAATACAGCAATAAATCGACAAGTAAAGCCATTCCTAAGCAAACAATGCTTTTGTCACTTAAGTATTCGTGGACTCTTTTATGTTCATTTGATACAAACAATTACTTTAATTTGAATTTACTTTTATTTGATTCTACTTTGATATTATTAACAAGTTTATTGCATAGTTTGACTACAGAAAAATACATGTGCCTCTCGAATAATTTGGTGTTATGATGGGGATTATTTTATCCATACAGGATAAAATAACCCAGGATCCTGTATATCTAAAGTTGTAAATCCTACAGTTGCAAGATTAAAAGGAATGTTCCTTTTAATGAATAATATAAGTCATTCATACAAATACAAAACAAACTATAACATTTAAGCAAGACACCAGGAATAAACCCATATATGTGCCAGAGCGTAATGGTTATTGCAATTACGTTCATATTAGGCCCTAAAACGTTTCAGCCAAGCAATTTATATCACAACCAAAGTGTTTCTTAGATTTCAACTAAATTTTTAGCCCACTGGCCATGACTCCGACCAGTAGAAGTGTCAAGCGTCCAAGCCTTCAAGCCCAAACATGCAAAACTTGAGAAACATATATAGTAATCATTTTGATGTTGGGTGAGTAAGAAGGCTATCAAGACCAGAGTTCAAACGTTGTCATACTAACTTGCGTATCAGCTGACTTGGTCGTCAGTACCAGAGCTTCAATGATGTTTAGGATCTGTCGATTGTTAGGGAAAATTTATGCCTAATGTATTACAGCTTACCTTTAAAATAGTAAATTTTCCTTGGGAAGAATAACTCGAGAGAGAGTCTTAACAATTTAAACAAACACTAAGATTAAGACAAAACAAAATTTCAGCCAACGAGAAAGAAACCTATGCAATAGTTGATATTTGTAAAAGGTACCAAGAGTATACCTGGGGCTGTAAGGAATTATTAATAGAATGAGATCATAAACCCTAGGAATCTATGTTTAAGAAGTCAATACATTAAGCTCCACCTTACAAATAGGGAACAGAGTTGATATAGCAGATTCACTAGGTTGAAATTCTGAAAACCCAACAGAAATTTATGAGTTTCCAACTGTAGATGCACTACCTCTGTGTAGTGAACATTGTAACAGGCTTAAAGAGTTCACAGCAAATAACGAAGAATCTCAGATACTGAAACAAGCTTTAAGTTAAGGATGAAACTATCCTGCAACACATATTGCTATTTACTTGAAAGCCGATGCTGCCTCAACAGATCAGCACTTCCTACTACAAACTTGTTGCTGTATTACTGATTGTAAGAAGTGTGCGAGCGTTGAGTATGTTAGTGAATAAAACATATTTGGTTGTTATTTTCCATAATCGCATGAAATGGAACAAATATATCGAATATATCAGGAACAAGCTAAGAAAATATATATTCATATTTTATTCTTTGAAAAACATTCTTTCGTTAGAGCTAACCCGTCAGCTAGACTATGCATACATTCAATATGTATTGCAGTATGGTATAAATAGCATGGAGCCACTACAAACCAACAATTTTAACTTTAGATTTAACACAGAAGGCTGTCATAAAGCGGATCTCAATAAATGTCGTAGGTTTCCTAAAGAGTTGTTGTTTTATGAAATAAAAGCCTTTTCAAATATTTTAAGTGTTTACAACTATACATATTTTAGAAACAATAAATGGTACCTGGTAACTGGCACAACTTTCTTCCTTTCTCTTTGTTATATCAGATTGTTTAAAATATATATAAAAACAGCGGTACAATTAATCACATGGCCAGATTTTATGTAAACAACCTTCAACATGTTGAGTTGTGGCTTCCGGCCTTCGGCCTCCAGCCACAACTAATTTACATCTTTACTGAAAATTTAATCAAAATCGTTAGAATGAAGCTTGAAATATTACATTTTTTAAATGTTTTGTCCGTTAAAAATTTTATATATAAAAACCTTTTGAAGTTAGGGACATACAGGTTTTAGTAAAATATTTTAAATTGTAATTCACACATTTCCTGAAAATTGTATCAAACTCGTTAGAGCCGTTTTTTCTTATAAACCAGTAATTTATTATTAAATGAACCATCCAGGTCTTTAACAAATAAGAACGAGGTTGAGGACCAACTTGGATAATAATTGCTGTAACCGATTCTTCTGTACCTCAGCTGCGAATGCCATTGGCTTAGACTTTACCCTAAAATCAAAGATTTATTCTTTTCATGGTTACTTTAAAGTTTGTTTGTATCTTATTTGACTTATACTATTAGAATTAGGATTGTTTGAATTGACTGGAATAGTGGTTTTAGTTCTCCTATTCATTGGTCTTTCAACACTGAATAGATGAACCTAATCCAGAACGAGGGACATTAATATCAAAAGTGACACAAGTTGGATATCTGACTCTTTCTCTAGACATTGTTGAATAATGTTAATGGACAAGCCTTTCAGCAAGGCCATTTGAGTGAGAAAATTAGGTGAAGATACTTTGTAGGAGTTTTTCAGAATATTTCGGAAACTCAGAAATTCCTGTGAAGCAGCAAGTGGCTCCATCAATTTGCAAATGATCTGGTATTCCACGTGTAGCCAATTATTTATTTAATTGTTTAATGACTGAATACGACGATGGTGATTGGATTTCCTCAAGATCGAAAAACCCCGCATAAGTGTCTGCAATGATAATGAAACATTTTCCTGTTTCATAAACCGATCAAAACCGACATACTGTTATAGTCTACTAGGAACCTCTTCATACTTAAGTTTTCTTAACGTTTATCTCTCTCTTGAATTTACGACATTTTCTGAAGTTTTTAATATACGTCTTTAAACCACCGGTGATTTGGGGCCAAAAAGCTAACTCTTTCAACAGACCGAATTTCGTGTGTAATATGTGTGTGTAATGTTTATGTGTAATGTCCGTGTGTAATGTTTGTGTGTAATGTTCGTGTGTAATGTTTGTGTGTAATGTCCATGTATAATGTTTGTGTGTAATGTCCGTGTGTAATGTTTGTGTGTAATGTCCGTGTGTAATGTTTGTGTATAATGTCCGTGTGTAATGTTTGTGTGTGTGTAATGTCCGTGTGTAATGTTCGTGTGTAATGTTTGTGTGTAATGTCCATGTGTAATGTTTGTGTGTAATGTTCGTGTGTAATGTCCGTGTGTAATATTTGTGTGTAATGTTTGTGTGTGTTTCATAGTTTCATTTCTCATTTCAAATGGTTAAACGGCCTTTTAACCTTAAACAATAATTTCCTCGACACAGCCTTATTCGTCTCTTAATGAATAATACTTTTTAAAAACATAATTTAACTTTGATTAAATTATGTATCTTAATAAGGCCTACCTCGTGTTAGCTGGTGATTTAGTGATCAAAATACAATTATTTTGTAATAAAACGAGCTTGTTAAGTTGGCCGATGTAGAGAGCGTAGGAAATCTATCTAATAGGCTACATACATTTACAACGGTTATCGAAGAATAATTATGACTTAGAACATATTATTTTTAACTTCTCCCATATGCGTTAGCATAGAGAAAGTATTATGATCCTCAAAAAACATTTTTTACGAGTTGGTTATCCCTTTTAGGGCCCCCTGAACGCCAAAAAGTTTTTTTTTACAAATGTTGATGTCTGTCTGCATGCGCGTCTGTGCACTTCGCTGGAGACCAAACGGATGGATAGATTTTAATTAAATTTGGTATGTAGGTGTATTAAGCCAATATCTCTAGTTTGTTTTTAAATTTTTTGGAAATTTTAGTTTTTTTATGGGTAAAGACCATTCAAAAATGGAATTTTCTCAAAAATGGTTCTAACGAGTTTGATACAGTTTTCAGGAAATGGAAAGTTTTCAGGAAAGTTTTCAGGAAAATAACAACCAAATATGTTTTATTCACTAACATACTCGACGCTCGCACACTTCTTACAATCAGTAATACAGCAACAAGTTTGTAGTAGGAAGTGCTGATCTGTTCCCTGATAAAACACAAATGGAAAATATTTTAGATAATCAAACTTCAGTTACTTTAAGACAGACAAAATTGACTTCCCAAATGTTTCATCTTTCGATGTGGGAGATGTCATAAGTATAGTTTGATATACACTTTATTTTGTATCAGCTGATGTTTAGTTGTTAACACGTTTTAACAGTGCTATTAAAGTCACGTTTCTCTGATTATTAAGTACGTGATACCTAGAAGTAACCAAAAGTAAGCATATTTTTAACTTAATTTAATATTTTTTAATAACTTACAGTCATTACTAACAGTAATGTCGAAACACGTAATTAGGTGGACCTCTCATTAGGGAGGAAAATGTAATGCTTTCTTTGAGCACATTTTGAAATAAATCATAACAGATGTACAATAAAGTTATCTATTTCCACACTACGTATGTTACTATATATATATATATATATATATATATATATATATATATATTTGTATTGAGCATTTATTTTCATACAGGCCAAATTATCAAAGATTGGTTCCCCAATTGCTAAAGTTGTTATGGCAAAATAATTAAGCCACGTGTAGAGTGATATATGGGTCACATTAATGACATGTAATTTACGGAGAATATTTTTTCCAGCATTTCCCAGCTTCCTACTAAACGAATGTTAGGAAAGCGTAATATAGTTTTTTTTTTTTTTTTTGTTTATCAAATATAATTTATCCTGTACACGAAATCTTTTAAATAAATTTTAATTTTTTTAAAAATTCACGACAGAATCTGTATCAAATTTAACTATATATTATATTTTTAATCCTCGCCTTAGTTTAACGATTTACAAATTAGTTCATAAGTAAGTAATAATACGAGTTATTTATTTATTTTTTAGTTTGTAGTTTTAACATTTATTAGTAATATTTAGAGTTTGTGTGGAAGGAAAATATCATCTATAACTAAATTTATTAAAAATAGTTGAATAGCTCATATTTAAATAAAATAAATACAAATGGAAGCAGTTTGAATCACCAAGATTGGGTGTTCCAGTGGCGTAACTAAAACCGAGTTTCCAACACTCAAGTTAGTTGATCCAGTTGAACAAACCCATGCGTAAGGAGCGGCCTAAATACATACATAATGATGTCATCAAATCTACGTACGTATCTTTACAATGTTACAAGAGGAATTGATACTGAGTATCTTCTTGTTAAACATTTCTTGTTAAAAATGTTGTAAATATTTGTAAAATTGAAAGACAAATATCAGAAACAGTAATTGACAATATACCAAAACCTACCACTTCCATACAGTAGCTAGCTCACTTTGAGTCCGTAAAAATGCTGATATCCAAAAAGATTACAATGAAATATACCCCAATCAATTAAGCCCAATTACGGTATAACAGTTACAAAATTAAGTACACACTTAGAAACATGGACTAATCTATTGCCGGGATTATAAAAATTACAAAACCAATTCCGGTTAAAAGTTGTACGACGGTCACTTATTTGTCTATCACGCAATATGGCGTTAAGAAGATATCTGATTATGAAATATCCATAAAATAACTAAAGGAGCGTGTTCGAAACTACATAAACGACAACCCTGCTGTGTTCGTATGGTTGGTTTGGTCCTGGCCTGGACTCCGCGTCTACCCCCGTATGGTACCACAGCTGTGCATCACTGACCTGGGACGTAGCGACGCTGAGGGTCTGTCATGCCGGCGACGACGACGCCTCCTCGCTCACTGCCTCACCGCCGCGACGCCGCCGCCCACGCACGCGCACACACCCCACGACCACCTGATGATGAGGCCATATTGACCCTCGGCCCACTTATGACTCCGTAAACATCACGGTAATGTTTGGATTTACGAGGACTGCTGAAATGCATGAATAAAGTTGGTTTGGAAAATTAGAAATCAATCGAAAGTAAGAACAAACCCACAGATAACACTTTTTAAGTAGGATCTGTAATGAGATATAGTGAGAAGAAAGTATCTAACTTAAGAATGTTCGAGCAAAAACATTTTTTAATTTATTTGATTAAAACTGTTATTATTCTTATAAGTTATAAATAAGTTGAGGGAAAACATTAAAACAAAAACTCTTTATGGAGGTATGGCTAGCTAACGTGGCTAATTTGGCGTTTCTAGGTACAGTAAATTACTCACCAAGAAACCGTGCGACATATTTTATTACCATTTTGAGAATACAGCGGACGTAAGGTACTAAGCACCCTAGTGTAAGTTAAAAACGTATATATTTTTTTAATGTAACCAATTATTTTTTGAGTCGACCCAAATTTTCAATTGAAATTTGTACATTTATTTTTGGGTAAATAAGTATATTAATAATATATAAAAACGTCATTGCTAGGGTTTACACGTGAAGAGTTATGCGCTTATGTACAATATGTGGGGTGGGGTAGGCGAGTACAGTGATGGAAAAGGGGAGGGGGAAACATGTTGTATGTGTGTTAATGAGGCAGCTCTTTACTTTTCCTAGCGACAGTTGCGTGAAATCTAGAACTACATTCCTAGGACTACACTAAACTGGGCGCTGGATGAACGTCCTTAAAATCGGTCTTACTGTCGGATCAAAAAGTATAGATACTCGAGTTTGAACATCAACTGTGTGAAAAGTATAAGACGGAGGAAAACTAAATTACCAGCAATATTTTTCTCATCTATTTTTGCGTTTAAGAGTGGTAATTTTATATTTGTACCTTTTCACAATTTAAAACAATCGTAGTTAGAGTGAGAAAAATACACAATTTTTGTAAGTTTCGGATGACGTGTGATTTTTGAAAATTCGTTAAAATAAAAATAATAATTAAATCATTTTGAAATATTTAACAGCGTGTAGATACTTTAATTGAAACCACATATACAACGTTTCAAAATTTTTAAGTGGCATGAAAAATTATGTTATCAATTTTCTTAAGTAACTTTTTCTCGACATTGAAAAAGAATACGAACTTGATACAAACTGTGGTTTCAGGTGTCTGATGCCAGCAAGTCGAAAATATATTAGTTTTTATTCAAGGAGTACTGATTGATTTTATATCGCTTTATTATCTTTGAGGTGTCATGTGCACCGGACCGTGTAATCGCGGCCTTCCCTGGCTGTCCGGCGGAAGAAACTGAGTGCACCGTTGTTGCATTCTAACAGTTGGCGCATCTCTTCCAACCAGGTGGTTGTGGGAGTTTTTATATAACTTTGTGTAACTAATGCTTGGCTTTATTAATTTCTCAAAACACTTAAATTTTGGACTTATAAATTTATTTTATCAGATATGTTAGTATTAAAAACCAATGAATTAATTAACAAAAACATATTCCGTCATTTTTCTAACCAGAGATGTTGCATGTTGGCTTGCTTTTTTCTCTTCAAAGTGTGTTTCCTAGAGTGCAAGGATATAAAAAGTAGTTTCCAAGAAGACTACTACTACCCAAGATTAATAACGAACTCATTTTAGATGAAATTATGTTTTTAATTGAACTTATATTCATAAAATTATTATTTGGTTGACTCTGACAGACCCATTTTTATCTTGAGTCGTAGCTAGAAGATTGCTGTCGTTGTAAAGCACAGTCAAGGGAGTACTTTCAACTTGAGGGCTGCACAGGTCGCGAACATCGCCGCCCCTTACTTCCGTCACAGAATAACATTTATATATTCTTCAGAAGAAAAGGAAAATATTAGTATAAAGAACATAAATTATATTGTCTGTACAAGTTACTTTGATCTATATATTATCCTGTAATTTAATGCAATAATACCATATCTTAAACTGTTATCTTCAATAATCGTTTGTCCACTATTGCATTGTGAATAGAATTATTAGAGTCATACAGACATTGCATTTTTCTAAATTATTTTAAAGATTTAGGAAGAAAAATATTATGACTAGATCAAATTCTATTTGGGTTACTTTCTTAACCTATTTCTCATTACATATCCTAATTAAATAAGTTTAATTCCAGATTGTCCATACCTACGATCGATTTCTATTTTTTCGAACCAAATTTTCACTGTTCACGACAAATATAGTACGATTTGAATGAACTGTTCCCCGTGCATAGGGTATGATTTGAATGAACTGTTCACCGTGCATATGGTATGATGTTAATGAACTGTTCACCGTGCATAGGGGATGATTTGAATGAACTGTTCACCATGCATAGGGTATGACGTTAATGAACTGTTCACCGTGCATAGGGGATGATTTGAATGAACTGTTCACCGTGCATATGGTATGATGTTAATGAACTGTTCACCGTGCATAGGGGATGATTTGAATAAACTGTTCACCGTGCATAGGGTATGATTTGAATGAACTGTTCACCGAGCATAGGTATGATGTTAATGAACTGTTCACCGTGCATAGGGGATGATTTGAATGAACTGTTCACCGTGCATAGGGTACGATTTGAATGAACTGTTCACCATGCATAGGGTATGATGTGAATGAACTGTTCACCGTGCATAGTGTACGATTTGAATGAACTGTTCACCGTGCATAGGGTATGATTTGAATGAACTATTCACCGTGCATAAGGTATGATTTGAATGAAATGTTCACCGTGCATAAGGTATGATTTGAATACTGTTCACCAGACTTAGAGTACGACTTGAATTAACTGTTCACCACTCATAAAGTGCGATAGAATTAACTGTGATTTAAACGAACTGT
>JAQJVL010006303.1:627-29811 GCA_035578905.1 Stictocephala bisonia
GCCAGGACTGGCAAACCCCTACTACTGATGTATTTCATCAGGTGGTTTTATGTATTTTCAAAAATACAGTTTAGAATCACCTAAATATGTTTTCATTAACTTCAGTAAATCATAAGATAAAAAGGTTTCCATTATTCAACTGTATTCAAAATGAGCCTGTAAAAATTTAAGAATATTTTAAGTATATTGCGTTTTCGTATTTCAGTGACAACAAACCCAAGTATTTTATTTTAAAACCTATGATATTTTTAAGTGTGTTATGTTATTTCTCTGTGCTGAAATAAGTAAATTAGTCATTGTATTCAGGTTAAAATTTTTATTTTTCCAAAAGTGTTAAACTAAAACTCCGAGTTGCTACTGATAACATAGGTGGACTAAATTTCATTGCATATAATTCAAACCAGAATAAGGTTTTTGCAAATTTTCTGGAGAACTAAACTATGGCCTTAAAGAATGAAATATTAAGCTAATCGCAAAAATTGAGTTTTGTTGTCCAAAATACAAAATTACATAGAATAACCTCAACGCAATTTTTTGGAATGTTTTTTTATTGGAGTTTTTATTGGAATTTTTTTGGAATTTTTATTGGAGTGGTTTATCACTTTTGCTCGGTACAGTAGCTACAAGACATTTTTAACACTAGCTTTATTCGCAGAACATCACGAAAATATCAGTTAAAACCAATTTGTAATAATTAAAAGCAATATAGCACGGATAAAATCATTATAAACAAGAAAAGAATTCATTATTGAATATATTTTTAAAGCAATCATTGAGCCTTTATTTACATTGATTAAACCACTTAAATCTTCTGGAACAAGAAGGTATATATTTATTTCGTGTTCGCCAGTGTGGATAGACATAGACCTGTAAGCCATAAAGGATGTTCAATATTTCTGCACTCTAAGGAATCACCTGAGTTCCACAAAGACAGCTCAGTGTTTCTGTGATCACTATTCCCCTGACAAAATTGGAATGAAACCTTTATGTACATATGGCTTTATAGCGTATAGGCTACTATGGAGAAGCTACTATTCCTCCAAAATTCTTTAGTCAATCATGATAAAGTGAAATAATAAAAATGACTGTTACAATGTATATGTCTGAATCTGAAGTTTGATATTTTTAAGGCAATTCTTATTTATAATATTTAATATAGTATAATATATAATATAGTATAATATATAATATAGTATAATATATAATATAGAATATAATATTTAATTATTAAATCAATTTTTTTAAAGAGAGTAGTAATCACAATATTACCATGTGCCCTTGTAATAGTGGGTTGATTTTTATTTCAAGCAGTTTACATAACAGGAGCCTAAAAAACCATACTCCAGTTTCCACAACATGGAACATTTTTATTTTTAACCTCCTTAAAATTATTAACAGTAACCATGAGTGTATGTACATATTTAAATTATATTTTTAATCAAAGGCGTACCTACAAGACATGAACAATTATTTTATTGTCAAAATATCAAGAAGAACTAAATTTTATTATTAATCTAATTATTTAAATTTGCTGACCACTCTTCGTAGATCATGTTTATTTTTGTTTGTTTTCTTACCATTGCTGTTGTTAGCTAAGTTAATTATTAGATAATTACTATTACTAAACATAATAGAGTAGAATAATTTATTTGAATAATTAGAAATGTATGTGGCCTCACTAAGTAAAAGAATACTTTACAGTGAGATTCGACATTAAACTACAGTTTTATATATATCGTACGTTTTGTTGTCAGCTACCATTTGTTAACGTCAAAAATCTGAGATGCATATTTTGATAAAGATCCAAAACGCATTGAATAAAAATTTTAAGTGATCTCTTATCACAAAGTCCAATCCATCGAGCCACTTAAGACCTGCCTCAGTAATTACGTTTAAGCTTTCTAACCCCTCCGTAAAACAGCGCAGGGGACACTCTGTAACTATGTGACCTATTGTTTGGATATACTCCCGGCCATCAACAGGGGTGTGATGTTGTTCGCTTCCACAGCAAATCTTTAAAACTGCACGTACATCCTGGTTTAGTTCTAGACTAGCAACAAATCTGATAGCTGGACTGTAACGATTTTGTGATCTCCCAGCTATGGTATCTACCACAAAACTACAATTAGTACTTAGAAGTTCAACATTCTACATAGATTTCTTACATAAACCTAATATAACTTTTATTTCTAACTCTCTTCAGTTACAAACACAATGGTACTGCATATTAACGTGGACATGTAATGTGATAAAAAATATTTCATAGTTGACTTACCCATCATCACCCATACTTACAGCACGTTAATGATGGGTACGTCCATCCAAGTTTATTGGTGGATTCATCCAAGCACGCATCCCTCATCGACCAATGGGTTTGCAAACAGGTATTGTAAGATATTTTTTTTTTTTGAGTGAAAGATGTGTTTATGAATAAAAACTATGTAATAATATACCTATTTAAAATAATTCAACTACTTATTGGTAAATAAATAGTTATTAAAATTCTTTAGTCAATAAACACTTATAAAAAATAATTTCTATCAGATTGTTAATAGCGATTGCCGATATGTTCAATCCGATTTACTGGAAGTTTATTTTTAAAAATACTGTATTAAATTAAATACGAAACTAGTTAATATTAAAATACAAGTCCTCTAAATAGTAAATTAGAGTTAAACAAACTTGAGGTATTCTAATAGTAACATTATGATTTATTGACAAATTATCATAATGTATTGAAACCCCCTTAATGAACATTCTTGCTTAGTTTCCAGAAGCAAATCACTGGATTTTTAATACGATCATAGAAATTTGAGCAAAATAAACTTCAAAATACTTTGGGTGGAGCAGTGATAAGATTTCTTTAACGATACTTTGAGATCTCTTGCAAAGAGAATTCGTTATTGGAAGGGGTCCAGTATTGATATTTCACTCCAGTACATTTGTATTTACTCTCAATACGTTTTAAATTGAGAGTATATACAAATGTAGTCACTTCAAGTATGTTATTTGTGTTTACTTATATACTTAAAAGACTATTACGATAAATATATACAAATTAATTCTAACCTAACTGTACATAGATTGTCCGTATGATACCAACAATGGGAGTATATGATTAGTTGTGATAATTTTTTTAATTTTCTCTCCCCAATACCATTTAAGGGCATACATTTAAATAAATTACAAGCCTACAAAATATCTGTACCAGAAAAACATGGTATTTCAAGGGTAGAATCCAGATTTACCTAACTTCTATTATACTTTTCGTGATTTTTCTTTCCATACATAACATTTTTTTTAGTGAGAAGACAATCTCCATCTTAACCTTATTCTGCCTATTCCCTATGTCTATATATCTGTGCGATAAACTTAATCAGATAGAGTAAGGGGGTGAATCAGTACAGCAGAAGGTAAATATTATTGATAAATCTTTCAGTCTAAGCCGGATTCGAACTATCGCTATCTCTAAACAAAGCTCTAATTCCTGACACCTTAGACCACTCGGCCACCGGTTCAGTGTGATTTTAGACTTAATAAACAGATGAGATACATGAGTTTACAAAAACTAAGTAACTATTCGTGAGATCCAGTGGCCGAGCGGTCATAGACGACAGAGCTTGGATTAGAGTTAGCGCTGGTTCGATTCCGGCCTGGCCAGGTCGTTTCAGTTATAAGTTTTCATTCTCTACTGGTTCTCCCTTCAGTTCACTCTATTAGAATGATTTCCCCTCTCAAATTAATGGTTACTGGTAAGTGGGCAAAAAAATTTAAAAAATAAACAATAAATGGTTCCAAAGAATTGGCACAAACCTTCCCCCTATATTAAACAGTAAATTTTTTTTAAATTACCAGTTTTATTCCCAATTACGTTTTTTGCCATAACTCAAAAAAGAAGTTAACTTAGAGACATGCGGTGTCAACTACAATATTTTGAATTGTAATTCACATATTACCTGAAAATTTAATTAAAATCGTTAAAGCTGTTTTTGAGAAAATTTCAATGCTGTATGTTTTTAGAAATAAAAATAAAAAGAAACCAAAATTTCAACAGAGTGAAAAAAATGGTTTGGAGATATTGGCTAAAAACAACTACGTACAAAATTTTATAAAAATGTGTCCATCCGTTCGGTCTCCAGCGAAGTGTACATACACACAGATGGATAGACACCAAAATATTTTTTCCAATAAACCACTTTTTTGGGTGTTTTTTAGATGTTTTTTTACATATTTGGGCGTCACGTAAAAAGTATATTTTTAGACCAACTTGTAAACATTGTTTTTTTTACGATCACAATACTTTATCTATGCTAACGCATAATAGGAGAAAGTAAAAAAAGATCGGTCTGTCCTTAAACAAAGAAGAAACTAAGTTATTTCATACGAAAATAATTTTGTTACGAAATGTGGAGGCTAAAGTCTAACGTTCGAATACCCAAACGGTCGGTCCAAATAATGTTCACGCACAGGACCTCAGGCTCACGTGAGCTAGTGAGTGAAGTTTTTAAATACAAAAATGTACTTCATGGTTTAGTTTAGTTGTTATTTACCTACCTAACATCTAGAATATCAGTTACGTTAGTAGTTATGTAAAAATCGTTCTATAAGGTGTGAATTTTTTAAAACCTCTATACTGATGTGGGTACTTTTAAGTTGAAAAACTGATTTTGGAAGTAGTGAAATACTAGTGAAGTCAATTATCAGTATAAGCTTGTTTTGGGAAAAACATTCTTCAAATTTATTTCAGTCTGTAAGATTTGTGATCAAAATAGCGGTTCAATCCTGAATGAACTAATCCTTGTTTTATCTACAGTAATACGTTTAAGTCCCAACTGATTGGTTTTGGTAAGCATTTGAAAGGAGAATTAATAAATTAATTATTAATTAATATAAATTATGGTTTAAAAGGGGTTACATTATTTTTTGTAATGTTTAATAGTGTTAAAAATAAGAAAAGAGTTCCCCTAAATATATATTCTAAAATGCTTAATTTACTGTCTTTATATTTTTTGTGATATTTTACTTAAAACCCATAACTTAAAAGTTCGTTAAGCTATATAGTTTTGTAGTTATTATGTTTGTATGAATTATTGTGACAAAGCAAAATACTTTTTAAATTAAAACTATTATTAAGTAATTGAACATTGATTCCAAATATATTATTGATCACATGTTGTAATGAAATTAAACATATTATCCATTAAATCGTGTATGTAAAAGAGAAAAAGTAATCTTTAAAATAGTGAAAATGCCCAATAATATTAGTTTTTTGTAAAAATTTTAATATATATGATTCTTAAGAGATGTTAAACGTTATTTCATATGTTTATTGCCACAAGGCACTCAGAGAGTATTAAAAAAATTAATATAGGAACGGAAGATCAAAAGGTTTCATTCGCCTAATATTAAAATATGGCTGCAAAACATTTTGCTATACAGTTTCACATACTCGTATTATGGTCAACTAGCCAATTCTTTTATGGAATGAAACATGACTATAAAAATCTGCTTCGTTATAAATCCAGTTTTGTTCAATAAGTGGAAACAGAGGAGACATTATAGCCAAGGCTTTTGGTCACAGAGAGATGCACTCTTAATTAAACTTGTTCCATGAACTATTTACTTATTTTATATAAGATTTTAATTTATGTTTTTGGCATCTGAAAATAATTAGAATATTTCCTGCATTATTTAGTCTATTTTATGCATTTGACTAAATGCCCTTCTAAAACATAATTTACTAAAACAACGAAAATACTTGTTAATAAATCTTTTGATGTTTCCATAAGGGCTGAAAACATTTATAAATCTGTTTCAACTTTGGCCTGTTAAATCTAATTTATATTAAATTTTACTTGAAATAAAGAAGGAGTTGTTTGGATGAGTTATGTTAAACATTTTCAATGAATTACTTTGTCATTACATTGATTTTAATTGATTTAATTAGTGTAATTCATCAATATTACGTTAAACTAACCAAATAGTACAATGCTATTGTAAAATATATAATGTGTTATAAATATAATGTAATTGTTTAGCTTAGCGAGTAAAAATTAGCTTTTGTTGACACTTTTTTTAAAGGAGTATCATCTGGATATAAGCCAATAGGTTTGAATTTTTTTATTTTATAATAATTTTGTAAAAGAACTTAATATATTACCTATTTTTTTTTTAAAGCAAAGATGTAGATAGATCTAATTATTGACTTTCATTTCAGCTAAACAATAAGAGTCTTTCATGAGAACGATCCCTAAATAATAGAACTCCCCAACTGTATTTTTTGTTTTTTCTGCTTGTACATAATCTAATTCACACCTCTTTACCGTATTGTATTTTATCATATTACGTCTAATCTGAAATTAAAAGTTTTCATTCTAAAAACTAAGTACTTTGTAATAGTTTGTCATATGTTTATAATTTAAGTGATGGCATAGTTGATATGCATTGTCTAAAGGTAATCAAGTATAAATAATCAAAACACAAGATAGTTTTTATTGTATTTTATAAATTAGTAAATTAGTAATTTATATTGAAGAAAAGAATACAACTGTGCACTATCAATATATAAAAATCAAATTATACAGGCATGTAAGATCAAAATAGTGTTACTACTGCAGAAAACCCCCAAGGTAAGTACACACCATTGTTTCAAAATTACGTTTATTTCCAACTTTCTTGAGTTTTGGAAATAAAGATTCTCTAGCGATCGCAAAAAATTCAATATTATTATTTGATGAGAGAGTTTTATAGTTAAAATGCATTACTTTGCAATAATATTCCAGTTTTAACATAATATTATGCAAAACATTTGTCAAAGACCTTCCAGACAATCGATGAACGATCTTTATTGCCTACCACCAGGGCTTAATTCTTAAGCTTTCTATCGGTGTTACAAAATTCTCTCAGAAAGAAAACATTGAACTCATTATATTTTCCATCACTTAAAAATTTTTAAACGTTTGAACAAATGTTTAAGATTTTTATATAATGATTATAGTATTCCCCTAATATTATTTTTAACTATATCTTCAGACCTGAATTAAATTATTATTTTGACTAATTAAAGCAGCTTTCCCTACAGAATTCCACATTCAAACATATATTTTTTGCACATAAATACTTCATATTCACACCATTGTTTAAGTTTGAAACTCCAGCTTCCAGTGTCAAATTGCCGAATTTTTTTTTCCCCAGTTGAAGGATAAGAAATCTCCAACGGAATACTCAATACTGCTTTTGTAATCTCTCGGAAGACCATTTACCAAGCGAGCACCTGCTTGTATGTGCTCGTAAATTACTGTCCCATGAGAAGCGATTCTGTAATTATATATGTGTCTGGTTGGATAATTGTATGTTTCACTACCTATGATGAGCACACACTTGAACATACAATAAAATTCAGTCTCTAAATTATAAACTCTTAAAAAAAGAACTCTTAGAATTTTTGAAAAGAGGAGTAGGTGATGCTCAATCAGGACAGATTGACACTTAAAATTTTAAAATATCTAAACAATAATACGACTGATGTCAAGATGTTACGCACAAATTAGAAAGAGTAATACTGATTTATTTTACCTAATTTATTTATATTTTTGTATTTTAAATTGATACTATAACCTTCAGATCATGCTGGATTGTTTAATTCCTTTTTTGAAAACCATAATACTTTTTAAAACTTTCTAATTTTTCTTACAAGACTTTTCATATATTAGACCTGAAACAATATAATTTAATTTCATTAGTTGTAACAAATTTGGATAGGGTATTTTTCCTTCTTTTTACACATTATAGAATGAGTTTATAGTCTTTCAATGCCTTCATCAATAAAAGTTGCTATATTAATAGTATTATACGGGGTGCTATAAAATATCAGAACATTGATGTGTTTATTAATATTTTTTTAAATACAAAATCAAAATTTGAACTCTTATCATCTGTTTTATAAAATCAATTATAAACTGTCACTTTATTCCGAGGAAATCCTTAAAGGAAAGAATTATATATTAAAGAAAATGGAGGAATAACTAAAGATCATACCTAAAAGAACATAATGTCTCAAATCAAAATTCAGACTCGACCCTGTAAAAATGGTAGTTTTTTTATCTACAAACCTGGTCCAATTCGTACATTAATTATTTTTCTTATTTTATATTAGACATACTAATAAAACTTTAACAATTGTAACCATTTAAAGGTACTATACTTGCAAATACGTAATTAAAAACACCTAGCACAAAGTCCAACTGCAGAAAGTCACATACAACTAAAAATAATTACATCTAGAGTCTAGGCATTTGTCATTAACTAACTCATGTTAAGAAAGAAAAACAGTTAATTTATCAATAAAATATGCCAAAAAAGGTTTTACAGTTTAAATCACAACAATTTGCAAAATGCTAACTCATTAAGGGTTTTATTGGAAAACATTTAATTTAAAATTAAATTTATGCTCTCAATCACAATTTATTTACGATTCCTGGTGGGTCATTTCTGTGATCGTGTTTAAGTTTGATTATTAGAAAAACATTTATACTATCTTGTATTAGATATTCAATAGAAGTTAATCTAGAATATGCAAACAATTTAAGTTTCAATACTAAAATAATTCAAACACTTTGGCATGTACATTTACATATTTCTGTATTTGTGATCTGAAACCTATAAATATAAAAAATATACGTCTTTTAATTTTGTAATATTTTTTAATATTCTATGTACATTAGTTAATATTGTTATAATAGTTAAAAAATTTACGTGAAAATGGTTTATATGCTGAAATGATTTTTCACACATGAAATTAACAATTTATTTCATTGGCATACTTTTATTGATGTATTTTTCCAGTTTTTTATGTATATTAATTAAAAAAAATCAGTAATACTTTAAGTTATAATTATAAGGTCCTAAGTTTTATAGGTAAGTTTAGGTTACTATTTTTAGTACAACTATTTTTAGAATATAAAAAGTAATATTAAACTAACTCAATACAAAAATTTAATTATTTACTTCAATTAAATATTATTAAATTCTTTTAGTAAAATAATATTTGAGATATATACAATTATTGGAAAGAACTGACATATTTACTACCAAATTCTATTAAACAAAATGGTTACACTGGCAGTTAAATTCAATTCTCATGGTCAAGGATAGGCTTTTAACATAAACTAAAATACGTAAAAAAGGTTTTGCAGTAAGAATGTCCATAACTTTAAACGTGAATGACGTATATACATATGCTGTTTAATATACGTAACTGGGTGACGTATAAACGTTGTGTTATAAATATACACAGTTTTGTAAAAGTTTTACGACAGTAAAATGTTGCATTAGGTTAGTTATCATAAGTTAAATATTAACATATTTAGCTAGGATTTAGTGAAATAGTAGTCCTATAGTTTACCTTATCAGTTCAATATAGGTTCATTTGCTCTGTATACAGTACTAACATTCCAAAACAAAAAAAATGTTGTGTATTGCATTACAATCTTTTCAACACGTAGCATTGTCAATGAAACACGTGACCCACAATTAATTCACGTCTACATTAGGTTGTTATTTTTGACTTAGTTTCCTTAAAGTTAACTGCTTAGTGCTTAATTCTTTATAATTATATGCTTGTAAGCAAGAATACATTCTTTAATTTCTAAACCTTTATAAAACTGCAAGTCACATATCAATGAGTTAATAAGTTTGATGAATTCAGTTTTGCATGTGTTTCCACTTCACCACACTCCGGAGAAGTGTAAATATTCACATAATATCATGGCTTTAGTTGATTGCGTATTTAAATTGATACGCTTCGAAATTCAAAGCGTATAATATCAAGTTTGTAAAATTATAATAAATTCGCAATTTAACTTTTTAAAACAAAAAGCAAAAAGGGAAAACAAAAACTTTTTTAAAACTTTTTCTGTAACGTTTTTTTCTTTTTAAAAAAACCAAAACTAAGTTATTTTTTTCTTTTGAAATTTGCGTCAGGGTTTTTAAAAAAAATACTTAATGCAAATTTGTTAGTGAAAGGGATTTAAAAAAGGAAAATATAAGTATTCTAGTATAAAAAACGTAGTTAAATTGCCCCTATTTTCCGGGTTTATGGCTTTGTGTAAAGGGCTGGGGGGACGTTATCAAAACTT
Source organism: Stictocephala bisonia (assembly GCA_035578905.1). Classification (NCBI taxonomy): domain Eukaryota; kingdom Metazoa; phylum Arthropoda; class Insecta; order Hemiptera; family Membracidae; genus Stictocephala; species Stictocephala bisonia. The sequence goes on from JAQJVL010006303.1 coordinate 10,764, forward strand.
GCTGTATTAAAGGGAAAAACAATTCTGTTAAATTTAAAACGGGAATTAGTTTGAGTTAAAATGGGTTTAAAAAAAAATTTTTAAACACTTTTTTGTCTTTTTTGATTGATATTCATAAATTTTTTATTAAATACGGTAAAATAAAAAAAAAATTTTAATTTAGAACTTTTAAAACCATATGACAAATTATTTTAATAAGAAATAATTATAAACAAAAAAAATACGTATTTTTTTCTTTTTAAAACACATTTAGGCAAGTATGAATTAAAAATAAATTTAGTTTATTTTTGCGGGTCCGGTTTGGACGTTTTGGGTTTAAATAAAAAATTTTTTTTGGAGTTTCTAAACCTTTAAGGTAAATTTAATTTTTATATGGTAGTTTATTTTTTAATAAACTGTTGCAATGCCATTTTTTAAAGGTTGAATTAAATAAAATTTTTAGTCATTATTCATGTTTTTTTTCAACTTTGTACCCAAAAAGTAAGACCATTATTTTAGAGTCCTTACTAAATAAAGTGGTTAAAATTTAATTTATTGAAGGTATAGTGTTCTTCAATTTTTTGGAAATTTGGGTTTTACATGGTTTTAAAACTTTATTTTTTTTATTTGTTAAAAAAAATTTTTTTATTTGTTAAACAAGCCTATTTTCCCATTACTGGCATGTGTTTAAAAAACTTTTTTATTAAAATTAATTTTTCCTCTTTAATGCCTTTTTAAAACCTTAAAAAAAAATTTTTTAAAATTAAATTTATGTTTTAAATTTGAAATTTTTAACTCGCAAATTTTGTATCCATTTTAAAAAAAACACTTAAGAAATTTTTTGTATGGAGTTTGGATTTTTTATTTTTAATTTTATTTTAAAAAAAAATAAAAAAGTTGCCCCTATCTATTGTTTATTTTAAATAAATGTTTTCTTTTTGGGGTTTTATGTTACCCCTTTGTTTAAAACATTTTTATTTGAAAGTAAGTTTCATTTTTTTTGTTTTTTTTTTAAAATTTTCGGGAATTTGGCTGAAAGATAATACTAGCTTTAAAAAATTGAATTTAGAAAGGGCATTTAAAATATGAAATAAGTTTTTAATGTGAACCTTACTGTGGTTTCCCCAAAAAATTTTACTAATTTTGGAACCCTATTGGAAAATTTTGGGGGGGGGAAAATTTTGGAAACGTTTTCATAAAAACTTTATTTTTCCATAGAAAATTTTCATGATTTTTTTTTTATTTTTTTTATTTTTTTTTTTTTTTTTTTTTGAATTGTGTTCCAAAAAGAAACCTTTTTTGAAGGGAAATTTTTTTTTAATTTAAAAAACCCAAAAAAAACATTAAAAGAAATAATCGTTAAAAATTTTTAATTTAAAAAATTCAAAATGATCGCAAATTTCAAAAATAAAAAAATTCTTTCGAGGGCCCAGTTTGCGGCAAAAATTTTCCCTCTTGAATAGACCTTTCTTTTTGATAAAAAAACTCGCCCTTAGGTTACGTTAAAAATTTTCCCGTTAAAATCCTCGGGGGCCGCCCCCTAAAAAAGTTTGGAAATGCTTACAAATGGCGTAAAAAATGATGCCCTTTGTACCCATTATAAATTGTACCAAGTGAAATATTCCAAAAATTTTTAAAAAATTTTTCCCTATTTTTGTTCCCATGTATACCCCAAAAATTTATTTTGCAAAACCCACTATGCTAAAAGTTTGGATAAGTATAAAAAACGATAAAAATTGGGTTATTACTAGCACAAAAAATATGGTGACGTTTACATTTGAAAAGCCCAAATTCAAAGGGCCCATCCATAATATTTATTTTCATTTAAAAGAAACAGAATACAATACCCTGAAAAAATAAAGGGATATGTTCAATACATGTATGATTTAATAAGTGGGTTTGTGGGATGCTGGTGTTATTTTTTAGTTCTTTTTATAAACAATATTCCCTTTTGATAGGGCTGTAAATAAATTTTTAAATTTTTTTGTTTGTGTTAGTAAAAAATTTAATCACTTTTGGGGGATTTTTTTCATGAGTTATGTTTTTAATTTTTTCGATTTTATACTTGTTTAAAAAAGTTCGTTTTCAAACCGTAAAGTTTTTCCGGACTACAGGTATTATTTCTTTTTAAATAAATTTAAAAAATTAATTTAAAATTTAATTTTTTTTTTTTGGTTTAAGCTGCAATGTTTGTTTTTTCAGCTAAAAAAGGGAAAACAATGACATACAAAACTTTTTTTAATTTAAAAATTTAAAATTTTTTTTAATAATTTTTTATTGTTTTAAAATAATTTTATACTTATTTCCTTTTTACAAATTCCCAAACATATTTTAAAAATAGTTTTTTTTTGATGAATAATTATTTATTAAATTTCTCAAATCCTTTTTCCCCTTAACAATAATTACCTTTTTATTCAACCCTAATTTATTTAAAAACTAATTAAAAGTTTTTTTCCCAAATTTTCATTCGGGGGATTTAACCCCCATACCGTTACAAATAAACAGACAACATATATGTTTATAAATATCCCTTTTTAAATAAATAAAAACCCAAAATTTTATAATTTAAATACGACATAAATCTTATAACCTGGGGCACATAAAAAAGACAAGTTTTTTGTTTTAAATTTTATTTTTTTTGTTCATTTGGGGGTCAGTGAATCCCCCCACCCCAAAATTTCCTTTATTTAAAACCCCCGTTTAGAAAGTTTTGGTTTCCTGACATGACTCATTGTCCCTGAGTAATGGTACACTTTACAGGTATTTTTTTTTTTTTTATTTTTTTTTTATTATTATTATTATTATTATTTTATACGTGATTTTATTTGTTTAAGTATATTAGTGAAAATTTTTTATTTTATATATTAAAAATTTAAAAGGGAAAAGTTTATTTTTATTTAACCTTCCCAAAAAAATTTAAAAAATTTTATAAAATGAAAAAGACGTAGTTATTTAATTTTTCCCCTAGTTGCCCAAACTGGTAAATTTTTTTTGACAAAGTGATGGGTTTCTTTTACGTAGCCCTTTTTTGTTGTGTCAACAGTGATCCCAAAAAAAAAACCCCATTACTTAAAAATTTTTTATTTATATTTAAAATTTAGAATGCAGGCTTCCAAGGGGACTTGTTGGTTTTCAGGGGGAAAGAAAATTTATATTTTAAAAAAACTCAAAAAATAAACTCGTTTGGAATTTTTTTTAAATTTACTACCACTTTTTTTTTTTACCGCAATTTCGGGAGGGGTTTTAGGTAAAGGGAAAAAAAATTAGGTTTGGTTTCTAAAATTGATAAAAAACTGGGTAAATCCAAAGTTGGGATATCGTTTAAAAGCGCCATCCCCTGTTTTAAGTTCTTGGGGAGAACGAAAAAATAAGGCCATTTTTATATTGGATTCCCGCAGATATGGAATACTAAAAATAGACCTAAAAAAAGAGGGGGGAAAAGTTTTTAGAGAAAAAAATATTTATCAAATTTGGGAGTGAATTAAAAAGGAAACAAAAAGGTAGTTATAGTGAATTAAAGGAATAGATCCCTAATTATAATCGATTAATTTTAAAAAAAGATTTTTGTCACCAAAAATTTAACTCCCTTCAAAAAATTGATATTTAAAAAGGCGTAAAAATTTTTTTTTTCATTTTAATTTACTTATACCCTTTAAATTTTATTTATGGGCGATCACTGTTGTGTTTTTTGGGGAAAAAATTATAGGGTTAAATTTTTTTATGGGAAAAATTATTAAAAAAGTTCCCTTTTTTCCCTAATGTATCATGATTTTTCTGCGCCCTTTTTAAAAAAAGTCTCCCTTTCTGCCTTCTTTTTGTTTAAAGGGAGGTGAGTTAAAAAGATTTAAAATAATGTTGTCAAAATATTTTTTTGCTTGAAGTGAAAAAAACCCTTCCCCTCTCGTTTTCAAAAAGGGGCTGTTTGGGTTTTTAAAAAAAAAAAGCATATGCTTTGGTTCCCGTAGAACAACATAAAAAATTTAAAAAAAACCCTTAAATTTACTGCCTGCATACTAGCCACATTTCTTGGATAAAAAATATATTTATTGTACGTCCTTCTTTTTGTTTTTAAACATACATTTAAACTTCATTTTTTTAATAATTAACACTGATAGTTATTTTTTTTAAATTAATACTTATGTTTTCAAGATTTTATAATTACGTGATCAAGTAAAACCTGCGTCTTATTTTAGCTACACTTATTATTATTTAGATTTATGATTATTTTATTTGAATTATGTTTATTAAATCAGGTTTCCTATAGTATATTATACTAAATTTTACAATTAATAACATATTTAGTTCGTAAAATATATCGTAATCATGGTTAAAAAATGTATAGTTAAACATGAAATATTGACTGATGTAAAAAATTTATGAAAATTAGATTTCATAGGTTGGTAAAATACTGAAATATAATTTGATTAAATCACTGCATTCTTAAAGCACTATCCTGATTGGCAGCCCAATAGACACTTACTTAAGTGCTTGAAACAGACTTTACAGTGACAAGGTACAAAGTTTATTGAGTACGGTATTGTCTTAAGTGTCAGCTGTCAGCGGAGATAGCCGCCATGTTGGATTTATATCCCGAAAGAACAGTGGTAAATGTAATACAGCAATGTGACAAAATTAGGTGAAACATTTAAATGTTTTAGAACGTTTGGAAGATTATATAGTTTACTAATATATCAACTTTTTCAATTTTGATTGCTCATTTGTATTTTCATAAAAATCACAAAATAATATAATAAAGCTTGCTATATTTAATTGTACCACAAAAATATATTTTTAATGTAGGTAAATTGATATTTACTATTCATATTTTTCCTTCAGCCTCCTACACATTGCAAACTGAACAGAATATATCAATATGCATTATATCGCAGATATACCATGTAAAATTGCAAAACAAGGAAATATTTGTGTACGTATTCTATTTCGCGAAATGTTCAAACATCAACAACATATTTACTATGAACATACGAAATATATTTAGTTTGAATGACTCATTATAGTAGTGTTTTACCCTATATTTGAATTAATCTCTGAAATTTTACTTTAATCATATTGTATCGTTTCCATCGTTAAATGGTAACTGTTGTTTACATAATCTGCGAGAGAGATTAGGATAGTTAGTAAGATCTTTAAGATTAACCAAATAGCTAATCAACAATTGGACATCAGTCTAAATTATCTAAACGTTCACCACAGTGATCATCTGCAGTACCTGGGAGTAACGTTAGATCGATCGTTTGAAAGCCATTTACAAAAACAGCAGCTAAAATTAAACCAGGGCAAATGTACTACATAATATTTCCGGAAACACTTGTGGAGCTGAGGTACACGTCCTGCGTACTACTGCTTTGTCACTGGTCTATTCAACTGCTAAATACAGTGCTCCCGTTTGGCTAAATAGCGTACACACTAAAGTAATTGATGTCCAACTTTATGGGGTTATGAAAGTATCAATGGCACTCTCGTGGCAACTCCACTTCCTTAGATCCCGGTTCTGTGCAGAATAGCTCCTCTAGAGATAAGACGTCACGAGGCTCTACTTAAAGAATTCAAGATATTGAATGTCCTGCAACTCCCATTACACAGGATCTCTAACGTCAGAATGGTTGCTTAAAATCTCGAAACCAACCTCTACGTACTGTTTTCCAGTTGAGCAGATCAAATGTCTCGCCCAGTTATAGCTTGACCATAGAGTGGAACCATTTTTATGGGCGAAATAATTTTCTTATTAATGAGTTTCCAATAAATGTAGGTAGGATGAACCTCGATCGTAGGGAGTGGACATTGTTGAATCGTTTCCGAACTGGAGTGGCCAAATGTAATTTACATCCTTACGTTGGAGTGACAACAGTGCCAACAAACATAATTAATATTGTATGAAACTAGTATTTCATCCATGCTATGGGATAAATATAAACAGTAATGCTTTTGATTTTATGGAAAATAAATGTTCAACTTCTAAGAACTTTGAAATAATCAAAAGTTTTCCTTTAATTATTGTTTTATCTAACCGCAGATGATAAATAAAATAACACCATTAAATTATTATTGAAACTTTAAAGGCCAAAAACATTCTGGTGCAAATAAAATTCTGCTTTGCTTAAAGCAGTTAAAACGTTCGCTGGGGAAAAATACACAAGTTCCTAAAGTTTCATGATGATCAGATTAATGATGTAATGCATGATAAACAAACGGACAGACAGATATTCTTTTGTTTTTATAGTGGGTACTAAGCTAACATTTTTTTAAAACAATTAGAATGTTATTGCTGAGGCAAAAAAAGGCAAATTTTTTTTCGTAAACTATCTAATTACCATTTTAGTATTTTTCACTAAAACGATATATAAAAAAGTGGTATATATCCCTGTATATAAGCATATCTACGGTGATTTTTCTTTTAGCAATTTTTAAAAATCTTTATATATCTCGCTTTGACCATCAGCTTCATAAAAAAACTAGTTTAGAATAACGTAAAGTCTACTCTGTACGATGATATAGAACATAAGTGATACAGCATTTATCATTTAAAACGTATCAATACGTGGTGAGGTCCTTTGGGGAAAAAATAACTTCAGTTGTGTGCACCTATTAAATAAGTCTACTCATAAAGGCTAATTTCTTAACTTTTATTTTATAATATAATATTTTTCTTTTACTGAGTAAAAATAAGCCACTGGGGAAAGAGGAAATGGATGGTATAAACACACTTGGATCTCATCATAATACCAATATGGTTTGTTTTGTAAAGATCAAAATCGCCATTTCACTTTAAATCAAAGAAAAGCAGTGTACTTAGGTAACAGTTTTTTAAAGTTTTTTTTTCCTTTTTTAGGTATAGGCCGATCTCTTTCTTAGCCTAACTCTGTCTATTCTCCATAATATGTGTGAGAAATTTATGCAGACATACGAAGGGGTAACCAACTTTCAGGCTACGCCGGACTCAAACCTGCACTTTATCTCTAACCCAGGCTCAAAGACTTGACGCCGTAGACCAATAAGTCCTCGGACCTACCCATAGTTCAATAGCCAAAACTATTGGATACTTGAGTACATCCTGTAGATCTTCTCTTAGAGAAACACCACAGATAGTTGGTCCAAATGAATGAATACTAATGATGTTTTTAAATTAGGTTCTTTGACATTACTATTAACCAAATTGTGTGTTTTGAATAGAGAATAAATAGAGTCAATAATCGACAAAAATTTAGGAAGCATTTTAAAAACCTTCTCTACCATCACTTAATTGTCCATGAGAGGAAACCTTTTTCTTAAACTGAAACCTGTGTACAAAACAACTGTGTACCAATGAAAAACAAAATAGCAATATTCATGTGTTTTAATATAGCTAGATAGTTGGAGAGTTCCAACTTTAATCACTTGATGTATCGTCTAGTCAAATCACAACAGTGTAGTAGATCACAGTTAACAGACTCTAGTAGATTACAAGTCAAATCGTACTAGAGAATGGCCTGTTGTATAAGCAAAAAACCTCCGTGTCAACATGTCAAAATTAACAATAACATTTCGTGTTGGGTGATTGATGAACTGACAGATGAAAACTGCCTCATCCTGATAGATTAGTAAACCCATTGTCCGTATATTGATTCAATTCATTAGTTTATAGATGAAAATATTTACATGTATTTTACACCAAGTTTACTCCCATTCCATTAATTGAAACTAAACGTTTTGTTGACTAGAAATAAATTAAATTGTAATTTGATGTACATCTTTCAGTATAGATCACTTCCATCGTAGTTACTTTAAAAGTCTTATTAAACTCTCTCTTGACGTATAAAACAATTTTGTAGTGTTTTAAATACAACAAAAGAAACAGAATCTTACATAGAAAGGTGCCCACCTTTTTGGTACTAGCTTTTATTATTTTTACACACATTAATTACGTAAATTATTCCACTATACGAGTTATTTACTAATACAAATTACTAGGCACTACTTAACTTTGGACCAAACTACAGTTATTTCCAGTTATTTATGTCACCTAACATCAACTGGCTTATGTTCGTTCAACAGTTAATGAACTGTCACTGTTTGGAACTTATCACTTTACTGTCACTAGTAAGCACTCCACTTCACACTGACACTAGACTATAATGTGTAGTTTTTAGGGCGCCACTGCAATCTAGAAGACTCAGGATGGATTCGAACCTTTATGATACAACTTCTTGCACTGTCTCTGGGATTCAAGATTGATAAAGAAAACACAAGTGATGTGCCACACCTCACTGCACAGAGCTCACAATTTTGTGATTCTCAATAAACTGTCATGATCTGCAACAAATTTAGACCAACAAGGAGTTTTATGAACAAAATATGCAATTGGAATATTTAACATTTGTTGAAGTAAAACTTGTTCAGACGAACAATTCCGTTATAGTTAACGTATAACAATAAAATTACATTTAACGTACATACACTTGTGTTTTTACTATTGATAATACATCGATTTAAGCAAGTAGTTAATCTGACAATGTTTCACTTATGATACAACATTCTATACCTCAAAATAAATATTTCTTGTATGGACAGTTGTTATTTATAGAGATTAAATATACTTTCATTAAAGTAAACGTAACGACCATAAATTCATGATATTTTTGTATGTTCCAACCTTCTATGACAACAAAGTTATTTAATGGCATCAAAGTAAATATGTTCTTTCAAGAGTAAATTAATAAATAATCAAAAGTTTTGAAAGTTTGTTGTAGCCATTGATTTTAAGCTAAAATAACATTCATACAAGAATAAGTTATACTACTTCTTTTCATTTTATTGAAAAAAAACTTTATAATAATGCTTGGATCATGAGCAGCAATTCGACTAAAAATATTATATTGTAAAAAAACCTTTAGATTTGTTACCTTAATATTTGACTCACAAAATAAAAAATAATTTTACTGTACTATAATATGTTGTAATAGATTTTATTACAAATCCAAGCTTTATTAATAACATGCGTCTATAATATGCAGAAAATGGATTATTCATAAGTTTTAATAACATAAGTTTGGAGTGTTTGTCTTCAAATTAGAAACATTGATCCAGTTTGAAATTACCAAACTTTGATCCAGTTATACTAATGCTCAAAGTGGAAACCTGACTTGATTGTTTAAATATTACGAACATAAAATCCTGAACAGTTTCCTATTTCTTTCAATTGTTAAAATGTAAAAATTCATCGTAAAAGGTTGATTCATCATAGTTTTATTACATCAGTATATCTTAATGTAATAAAATATTTAGTTATTTAAAATGGAGATAGATTGGGGCATAACGGTCTTTGTAAATAGGACAAACAATTTGCCTAAATATATTTGAAATATTATGACAACATATTTAAAAATAAATATACACACATTCAAATAATATCTGTAACATTTGAACAAAAAGGACGATTTAAATAATGTTATTGTAAATAATCTTTGTAATATTTAAATATACTGTAATAATTATAGAGTGAATTAACATAATGACTGAATGTATGGACATAAAGCTGTACGTCCCATAGTGGCCCTGGCTATTGGGCTATTAATAAATAGTCCTTTCTGAGCTAAGTCGAACTAAGATCGTAACAATAACTACACTCGTTCATCTACAATCATCGCACTCATTCACTCCTCATATTCGTCCATATCTCTACGACCGGCGTCTTACTAATGAATAATGAATACCTTGTTTTGATTTATATAAGTGTTTGTTATTTAAGTTGTTTTTGTTGAATTTAAGACCATTTTTAAGTGTTTTTAAAAAAGGTCCTTACAGTCTACAGTCATGGTGATTTAAAAAAATATCTAACATTTTGAAAACATCCAAACTAAATAAAAAATGGTTCTAAATAAAACATATAAGGGACATAATCTTATTTTTAACATTAGTGAGTTAGTTCTTTGTGTTTTTTTTTTGTTAATATCACCGAGAATACTATTGATTACGTATTTTTTATTAAAAAGTTCAAAAAGATTTTAATTTTCAGGGTTTCAAATTGTTCTCATCAATCTTTAAAATGGCTTAGGCATGTTATTCCAAGTGAAATCAATGACTTATCACAATATAAAAGTTTTAATACGCTGTTTAATGCGATTTATACAGGTATATTTTGTAATTAAAACGACAACTATAATTCCAAGAATAACCCTTTCTTGGAATTATACCATCTATACATCGTATCATGTTGAATTTAGTTTTATTTTAACAAATTATGGCCAACAAATAAACATGATAATTTATAATACTTACTCAAACGACACGATTCTTAAGTAAACAGCTCTTCCTTTAAAATTGTGATAAATATGTATAAGAGTTTTCAAATTGACTGCAAATATTTATTATTCTAGAAGACCTAGGCGCCTATGTGTAGCTAAATTTGTCTTCGTGTATTACCGTAGTATATCATAAAATTAGTTTATATTCTTTTTATTTAATTTTTTACAGCCTACAATAACTTATTTAATTGTAAATATACAGGTTCCCTTAATTGCTTTCATATTTTAAGTAATAAAACATTGTAGCCTTGAATTATGCTCAGGAAACCGGTTTTAAAGAATCTAATGTATATATTTTATTAGTCAATAATGGAGTTGTCTGATTACATTTTCTTATCTCGTGATAAATAATATATTCAGTCTGTTGCATTAAATAGTGATATATATTAAAGGTAATAATCAAATGTGCTTGTTTATATTAATACTATATAAACTCATGTTTATTCCAAGGCCTACATGGTGCTTTGCTTTGTCTTCCGGTCAACCAAAGGACCCTTTACACTTTTTACAATCAAAACACTCTTCATGACCCTAGCCCCACTCCATACTGGAGTACAACTCACCGTTCTGGTCAACCTACCAACGGGGTCTTGTAGATGTACTTGAAAGTTCAAGAACCACTTCCTGCAACTGATTGGTGTCAGATGGGGTTTCCCGATAAAAACGAGGTGCGACTTGATGAGATCAGGCTTCGTCTTGGTCTTCTCCCTCTATCTCAGCGTTGGGCACTAATGAACTCTCAACTCCTTTACAAGATGGTAAAGGCTCTTTGGACTGTCCTGAACTACTGGGAAACATTTTTTTTCCATATCCCTTGTATCTCAAACAGCATTTAGCTTTTCAGAAGAGCCCATTACGCCACAACGTACAGCCAGCACAGTACAATACCCCATCTGATGCGAACGGGAAACTTGATATGGGGTGATGTCCATTTCTTCGGGGCGCAGTGTCCTTTCCTTTAAGGCCGATGTGGAATCTCTTTTAAGAAAAAACAGGCAATGACTGTTTTTGGGATTTCTAAAAGACTAATTGACTCTGTTATTAGTAATAAAACTACACTTGTTGGTCTAAACCTATCCATTAAATTACAGCCCTCATTACCTATTTATTCAAATGGTTTTTCTTGGTTGTAATGAATGATAAAGGCCGATATCTCCACAGCTGTGTTAAGTTCATAAGTCTTGTGAACGTTTGCCAGATCCAGCAAGCGTAGCTGATGTTTTTTTGGCACAGAGCCAACACAGTAAATAAGTGCTTACACACTAAAACGTACTTTCTAAAAATTACAATTAATATTTAAAAAATATTAACAAACCCACCTTATTATCTTTTACAGTAAATTGTTTTCTATATAACTTTATGATAGACTTATGATCGTAATTTGATCTATGACTGCGTCGGCGTGGTTATTCATTCATTAAGGCTTTGGACTGTAGATTCAAGGTCCAAAGTTGAAATCCTTAGCGATTTTCGGCAAATTTTCTCTTTAAATGAAATTCACTCACAGACACATAATTTATTTGGAATACAAATCAAAAAATTAAACATAATAACGATCATTAAACTGCGATATTTTATGAACAAAAACAAATGTTTGGAGAAAAAAATAATAGTACTATTTAATACGATTTTCACTAGATGATATAAACCATTATGGACGTGTTATTATAAAAAAAGCCACAATAACTTAAATGTTATACTTATCATTTTGCGTATGCGAATTTAACTTGATGATTATCAAGAGTTTTTAATTTCGTAATCTGACCATTTTAAAGTGTTTTTTTTAAAAAAAGCTAAAAAAAAACAAATTTACTATTAAATTTTCAAATACCCTACAAAGGAATCTTAGAAAAAAACAAAGATATTTACGTTGTGGATTACCACACAAATTACCAAGATCGGTACAGGGCTATTTTATATTATCTCAATCATTATTGTGTCGGGGTTTTAAACAGTTACTACACAATCCTTCAAACTACATCATCTTGCCAGAACAATGCTAGGATAAAGTTTTTAAGTATTCATCTGATGGACATGAAAGATGTTAAAGAAATACCTGTTGCATTTCTTTAAAGTAAATGTAAGTACCGCAATAAAATACAAAACTATTACAAATTAATAAATTTAAAAATTATTCACTTGAAATATATATTCTGTTTATAAAGTACATACATCAAACGTTTTATAATATTTGCTCGTTCAATGACATATTTTTATATAAAATATAATGTCATTAACGTATTTCCGATATTAGTTCCTGTAAGTAAGCCATTTATGTCAATAGACCAAAACAATCTGGGGTTACTAAGCTGCTTTGGACCCACAAGAGAGATTTCTACTCAGAACCTCATTAACGAACAGATTATCACATAAACAGGTTCACCAACACCTAGTAGTTTATCAATAACTGTGGCTATAATAAGTTTTGTAAGAAAGTTTTCTACAACAGAGGTATTTAAAAACGTTCCTGTTATATTTCCATTTTTTACATGAACGTTACCGTTTAACAAGTTCAGAAACTTAACCGTGCGTTAAGGGCCAAATATCATTTTGAGTATAGAAGTAAAATAATTGTAACAATATGTATAGTGCATGAGGCATTATTTTAAAAGTTTATTTAACCCCAAAATGAAATTGATAAAATTTTTGTTACCCTAAAAAAAAAAAAAAAAAAAAAAAAAAAAAAAAAAAAAAAAAACTATATGGTCATTTATTATTTATATAATTGTTAAGGAGATTCTCATTTCCTTTCCAACCTTGTACCACCACACGTGTGAGTGTGGGCGGGTGGGCCAGTACCACTGCACGTGTATGAGCGGTTGGGTGGGCCGGTACTACTGCAGGTGTAGGAGCATGTGAGTGAGCCAGTACCACTGTACGTGTAGGAGCGGGTGGGTGGGTCAGTACAACCACACGTGTAGGGAAAATTCCCAACAATTATTTTATTTTGTATAATGTTTACAATATGTACTATTATTCTAGTGTCTTTTAAACACAATTTGTGCATAAGTTATGTTTTATGGTTTTATAAGTTTTAATATTTTTTGGAAATTTTTATATTTTTTAGTTAATAGATTGTACTAATATAGTACATGAAGCAAAAAATTATACATACCCCTTATTTTTAGATTGTTATGTACTGTTTCACTAAAAATTTTCGTTTCCATGGTAATTCTGTGCATTTTTCATATAATATTGATATGTGCAGATAACCTACTTAGAGAGTAAGCTCAGTTTAGTACTCGGTGAATATAACTAGTAAATTCCAGTCAAGGCAAGAATTTAAACGTCCGTTGTTTTGACTCAGCCTCAAATTCCTGATGCTTTTAGACACCTTGTCTAAAATCTTTCAAACACATTTCCTAAATTATGTACCAAACACGCATGTCTTATCCATGGTTTCAGCCACCCTATAGACTTCCAAACTGCCCTTTAGACTTTATTTTTTTTTCTGTTTGTTCATCTACGAGATAGTGTGATATTTTATCTGAATCCAACGAGACAAAATTTACATACAAACATAGGTTAGTTTTAATAACAAAAAACTTTTTAAATATTGAATATTATTTAGTTGGTTGTAAGTTAAGTTGCAATTGTTAGTTATAATTATTTTGTTAGTTAATTTTTTTTTATTATGTAACGTATATATTTTATAGCTTCACAAACATTTTGGACCACGATGACTTTGTAAGTTATTAGAGGCTGCAGTGAGTATCATGGAAAGTCATTTAACGAAGAAGACTTTTAGTCATACTTATTTATCTCTATTTATATTTATCTTTAGTAACCCCAAAACTATTTTAAACAGAAATATATTAATTGATAGTAATCAGCAATCTAATCTAACCGAAACCTAATTATGAATCGGACCACGTGTCGTGGTGTAAGCAGTGAGGCATCACTTTTATTAATCGAAAACAAATAATAATCAGGATTGCTGTTACTTACAGACAGCCTTTCTCTCCTAAACAGCTGATAAACTGTTATTTTGTTTGTGATTTAACAGAAAATAGTTTTGGTTTATGGATCAGCTAAAGGAAACTCACCAGGCTTTAAAGTTTTTTTGATTGAACATGCATTGTATCACCTCTGCATCTCGATATACAATAAGCTGCCCAGAGATCTCCGTGATGTCGGGAGGATCTCAATTTTTAAAATGAGGTTAAAAACCTATTTTATTGAAAAATGTTTTTACAATTACAATAGTTTAAGTAGCATGTAAACGTTTCTTAAATAATGTATTTATAGTCGTAGTTTTTGTTAATTTATTGAACTTTAGCATTCCCCTTTTATTAGTTAATTATTTATTGTACAACTTTGAAATTTATACATTATTGTATTGTAAAGATTTGACGTGTTCTTTGTAAATGTACATTTGAATGAATAAACTGAATACTGAATACTGAATACTGTAAAGTATTTAGCTTATTAACTTTAACTATATATTAAATAATCACAATTTATGTTTTCTGTCCTTTTTAGTCAAATAATTAATTAATATAATTCTTGTAAAATTGTGTAATATCTATAATTATCGTAAAATCCGCATACACATTTTAATCAGCAGCAATAGAAGATTATCTTTGATTATAAATAGATCAAACAACCATAATATCGCCTAAATTTGAAGTTTATGTTATGATATTCCTGAAACGATAGAGATCTCTAAACTTGTAAATAAAATCGCACAACTAAACCCATTCGCTAAACAATATCGCTTTCCATGACAGTGAGCAAGACCTTTGGGAGTTGTTTAAATCATTTTCCCCAGCTTGATTTACCGCATCACAAGGATCACCTCTCTCAAACTGTTGAAATATAAAATTCTACATCTTGTACAACCATTAAATATACCACATACCGTAAAAACGAAGAGACCTTATATCAATATGAAAATATAAATTATTTACATTATTGGTTACCTTAACAAATAGGACATAGATTTTAAAATCCTTAATTATATTTTAAACTTGAAAATTAAAACAGAATCTAATTTTCAAATCAAACAATAATTGGATTGTGGTAGTACTATCTTACTCGATTATACATTTTTGTGATTGTTTGAATATCATTATAAACAAGCTACTTCTTGACAATATTTCATTTAATTTAATCGATCAGGCTCAAACTAAATAAATAAATGAACCCTATATACTTAACTGAATAGATTATGATCATTCTGAATTTTGTTATTTGTAATAACATTTTATTTAGATTATTCCTCAAATAAAGTTAGAATAAAAGTTATCGTGAATTTTCTTACAGTCCTTAATAATACTTGTTTTAATTAATTAGTAAAATAATAGTCAAATATTTATCATCACTATATATTATGTGTATAATATATTTTCAGTCACTAGTCATTTTAAATGACTAACTAATTGTCCATGTTTATGTAGTTTTATGGATATATTTATTATGCATGACTATACACAGTTCCTGAAATGCATAAACAACCTATTGGTTGGATTTATAAGTCCAGAATATCTCGAACTCACTTATTAAAATTATGATGAGTACCGATTATTATTGTCGGTAAAGTATTTTAAAATAGTCTAAACAATAACGTTATATATAATGAATGTGGCTATATAAAAAACATGTTTAAAATCACCCTTTTTTCTAGTTATGACACGTGTTTTGGGATTCATTAAACACAATTTATCTAGATTATTTTTCCAAAACATTATAGAATACCTCAACATTTTTCAAACTTATACTCTCCGTATGGCCAATTTGCAAATGAGACCTTTACCTTACTTAAAACGTCCCTGTTTTTTTTTCATTATGTCTATTTTGTTATATCACAATAGTAAATAAATATACTAAAAAAGGGCTAAAAAAATTTGCAAACGAGGAATGACGGTGCGTGAATTTTTACAAGGATCCGTAGCCAGATATAATGTTTCATACAATCGTGCTCTATATAGTGTTTTAAAAATATCATCCATAACAACACAAGTGTATTCAGAGGAGCAGATTACATTTAAAAACAATTTTTTTTCAACTTAAGATATTACGATCAAAAATCTGAGTTATAACTAGATATCATCCATACGTAAAATTAACATTATATCTGCTTGAAATTATGTTAAACAATATATCTAAAATAAAAATACTATATTTATCATTAAGTGAACTAAGACTATATCAAGCTGCAATACGGTAAGTAAATGAGATTATATCAGAAAAAATATATAAATTTAGTTTTAAACTACATTAAAGTTTTAAATTAGTCCAAAATATTGAACAAACTATAGAAAGCAACACTTTATGGGCTGCTGAATATCAATTCTACTTGTTAAAGTTTCAAACAAAAACAAATATGCATTGTTTTTAAATTGCGTAACAATACATAAATACGGTTTTTATGTTTTTTATGTTAATGTTTTCTAACTGTATTCTTCTACAGTCCTCTGTTTTAGTATAATATTATACACCCCCAAAAATAATGACTATGTAGAACTAAACCAGTTATTTAATTGTTACCAAAATAATTATGTCAGGTATATAAACATTAATTTCAATATAAACCTAAAACAAAATGATTTATAAACCATTGTACATTTATGTAGTATTATACTTACTAATAGTATAAAATAAAATAGTATAATACTAGTGAAACTAGTACATGTATAGAAACATAGTGTCTATTCACTGTTCCACTGGTCTTAACCTAGATTTAGTTTTTACTGAACGCCACACTCTCGTAAGTGAGAAATCTTTAAAAAATATTATTGAGATGTTTCTGTTCCTGTTTTTCCCATTGTTTCCTGTTGGTATCTATTGAGGATAAAAGGATAATTACTGAAGTACAACCCTTAATGATAAGAACAGTTCAAGTTCAGATTCCTTTATTTTTAGTTTATGGCGAAATTTCTGTTGACATAGTTTTACTTAAAGAAAATATAGTTTTTCAGAGTGTATAGTAAAAACTGTACATACTCCTTTGTATTGAAAACAATCGTTTGTTGCATTTACTGTCTTTTTATTCGTTTTAATATGCTAAGTGTTCTCATTTGTTTCCAAAGTATTTTGAATTACATGGTAGGCCCCCTGTTCCTTTTAAATTTTTTAAGATAAATTTTGTTCAATGTTTTTTTTTCCCCTTACTAAAACTTTATCATCATCATGGTAAAGTAGTTCCAAAGTGGTAAAATGTCCTTATTTATTAAATTTTTTATACTGTAATTAATTAATTAGTAAACACAGTAGACTTTAGTATAGTCACCTTGAAGCTAGGTGGCCCTGTTCAGGCTAACTATGAAAAAATGAAAATTGTTTATTTTCCCATACAGCATACAAAATGTACATGTTGTGCTTATTTTAACAGTATGGAAAAAAAACGCTCAAGATAAAAACTATAAATATATGTACCATTGCAATTTATCTTAACTAAACTAAAAACTAAACCCAAAACTGCTGCAGGGGAAATATACTGACATGCAAGGGGATCAGAAATGTCCCCTGTCTGCATGCAGGAGCTCAGTTGGACTTAGACTGTAAAAATATAATATTATTTAAAGGAAAACAAAATAACTTGCATGCAGTCATTGCCAGGTAGGCCTACATGCACATACGCGAGTGCTCGCACACACGCACACGCACACCCACACACACATGCACACCCATCCCCCCACATACACATATTCTCACACGCGCGCACACACTCTCTCACGCACCTACACACACTCGCACACCTACACACTCACCCACTCACGCACACGCACACACATTGAGAGTTAGAAGAACCATTTTATTTTAAGTATGCCATTATTCATTCAAGACTGATTAGAATAGTTAATTATAACTTAGCATAACGTTTTGGTAACCACACGTGTCTAGACACATGGTTACAGTTGTACAAATTGTAAAATTTAAAAATTAATAAATAAAGTTAATTGGACTTGAACTTGAACACATACGCACACTTTCTCAAGGGCTCTCACGACGTGCACTGATTCACAGTAGGAAAGGATGTAAGTACCGATGTAAGTAGGAAAGGACTTACTGTAGGTTTTTGTAAATAATTCTCATGATAGTCCTATTAAAAATGGTGTACTGACACTGAAATATTCTATAATAATCTACAAATTTCATATTATGGTTAAGAAAACAACTTTTAGCATTATTTTATTGGCTTCCTATGACTTATCTGATTATTACTGAATATATTTAAACTGCTATTGCTAGGACATTAAAATTTCTAAATGACTAGTTTTGTTATATATAGTATTCAAATAACTCCAATTCATATATAAATAATATTCATAGTAATACGAAATATTTTTAAAGATACTTTTTAAAACGTTGCCTTTCTCGGAAATCCAAGTAGACAAAATTACAAAGATTCACAGTAAACAAATGTATCACTTTTCTGGTCTTGTTGTTTAAAAAGTTTGGGGCTAATGGCAGTTTTCGTCTTCGTTCTACAAACCTAAGATGGTTGTCCAAAAATATGGTTGTCCTAAATACATTCCTGTCTTACACTTTAATTTAAAATCAAACACTATGTAATCCGTAAATTTAAATTTAAAATAAACTAAAATAAATAGATTACATTTTTAAAATAATATTTAAGGTTGTAATTAAAAGAAACAAAAATAAAACTAGCCTTTAAAAGGGACTTGTTTTTTATTTGTAAAAATTTTTACTTACTACAATAAAAACAATACTTATTTAATGATGACAATACCTACTTTCCCCTTGAAAAGTCAATTTATGAGTTATTACGCTAAAGATTTAAAAATATATCCTGGCTTGTAATT